>MNCI01007799.1:211651-228576 GCA_015680685.1 Gnetum montanum | reverse complement strand
GCAATAAAGAAACATGAAGACTCTTCTTGAAATCAATCAAATCATTAATAAAATCAATACCCAGTTGAAGGTGGATAATTAAATTCAAACTTTGTAGCATATCAAATGATAAATGAACACTCTTCACATGGATTATTGAGGGTGGTTGCTTTAAAAAATGATGTTTTTTCATAGAAGATTGAATTTCATAGAGGCTAAATGACACTATGGGAAGCATTATGAAGATGGAGCTAGTATGAATATATAAATAACTGGTAATATGTTGCTTACTCTTTCAAATGATCATCAAATTAATGTCAATGATGTCTTCTATATTTCTCAACTCTCAAACTCATTATTATTAGTTGGATAAAGAGTAAGCAGAGGAAATCAAGTCATATCTCATGAAGATTTTTACACAATATCATATGTTGATTATACTATAGTAAAATTTAAAAAGTTGAATAATCAAATTTATTGTTTGGAAGCACAATCTCGTGAATGAGTAGAAGGCATAAAATCTACTATTTGCTCTCCAAGTTCTTTGAATGCCTCTTACTCCAACATTGAGAAGCTAATGAAGAATCAAGTAGCAAAAGAAGTTAAATATCTCAAAATTCCAAATGAAATATTTGATACATGCCTCAAATAAAAAAAAGAATACTTTTACACAATTTTCAAATGCAAAGAAGAGAAAGATCACTTAAGCTTCTTCACATGGGCTTGGTATGTTCAATGTCTACACTTGCTCAAGTAGGGGACAAATATTTCTTTATTATTTCTTGATGAATTTAGTAGGTATGTGTGGACCTACACCTTACATTCAAAGACAAAACCTTTGACATTTCTCATAGCTTTAAAAAATTGATTAAAAATAGATTAATCCTTAAGATAAAAGCTATAATATCTAATAAAGAAGGACAATTTATTAGTTAAAAATTTAAAGATTTTTGTCAAGAACATGCCATAGAAAAGTAAACCACCTAGTTACTCTTCATAAAGCAATGGAGTTGATGATTTTTGTTGTGGTTAGTCTCCATAAAGCACCCTTTGGTTCACAGTCTCTTACTATAGGAAAACTGAGAAACGAAGTCCACAGAATTCGACCAAATCGCTAGTACACACTTGTGATTTATATAGTTGGGCATAGAATATACTTGTTTCTCATCATTAGCACCATTGTTAAGGACTTAATTTAGCTAGGTACACGAAGTAGGGAAAGATCGTGACATTATACAAAGTTATTGTAAGGACCAATCAATGATGACTCATCAAGAAAATAAGAACAAGCACACTATTTCTATCAAAAGCTAACATGGCTTCTTCTTGTAGGGACAAATCTCCACCATTTATAGGTGAATCCAATCAATGACAGGAGGTTCTAAAAATACCCCAACAACTTTGTGTTGTCTACATTCATCTAGATCCCTATAATTTGGATTTCACTTTCATCTTACATCAAGACAAGCAATTACATTGGAGGGATATGAAAGGTAACATTGTGTTGCTTCCCAACCGATCTATTCCTACCATGCTAATGAATAATCTCATCAAGCTAGGCATCGTTGCACTCAACGTAGAATATGAGGTTCATGATCATACTTACCGAGATTATCATCCTATTGATGCCTAGCAAAAGAAGGATCAGCATATCAAAGCATGGTACGAGGCCTCTAAGTGTAAGAAGGTCCCAACCTAGTTATTCTTGCAACAACATAAGGAAGGGGAGAACTTCTTTTTAGGTCAATCCCAATACACAGATTCTCCTCCTTTCTATGATGAAGAGATCTTTAATCAAAGGTTGCAGCCAACTATGGACAACCTGGGTGAGGGAAAGACTAGTTCTCAAGACTAGAAGGCCTCAAGATATAGAATTCAGAGCCAAACTTCAAAGGGCAAGGATAACAACAAGCACAAGAAAAAAGAAAAAGAAAAACAAGCTGATCAAGGTAGGAACCAAAGTAGAAGAACTAGTAGGCATCGTTTAGTTGGTTCTCCTTCTTCTTCACCCTCGTCATCCTCTTCATCTTCATTCTCAAACTTTGATAGGTTGAAGAGGAGTTGAGATAAAAGGAGGTACCATCAAGATCAAGATGAAAATGAATGATGGGGTAGGGATGAACGTAGATCTTGCCAAGATGATCAAGAACAAGGAAAAGAACAACCATAAGGGGAGGAGCATCATCACAAAAGAAGTCATAGCAGGACTCATCATAGACATATGGCCATAACAGGGATCATCATTATCATCATGACTATGATGAGTTCTTGTTGGTGACTCAAAACATGTTGAACATTTTAGAGGTAGCTCGGATACCTACAAGGCACTTGAAAGATAGCCAAATCAAGAGGTTGGATATGAACAATATCTTCAAGTTTAAAAGATGATATAATTTAGATCCACAAAATCATCGTCAAGCCTTTCACGATGCCTATGCCTTACAAAACATAGAGAGTGACTGGCCAAAGCTAAAGTTGTTCCCAAGGACACTCATCAAGGAAGTTGAAAGCTAGTACAAGTCCTTGGAACTAGAGTTCATTTGCCAATGAAGGACTGTGTTGATGATAAATACTAAATGTACTCTAGAGTGTCCAACTTGTAGAGATAGATCCAAGGATGGAAATAGGACAATCATGAGTCCTTAGATGCAACCCTAGGTAGGTACTATTCTCTTCTATACTGATGCTCAATCCATGAATACTCCTAAAGGAATCAACTCTGCCATATCATAGATGGGCTTAGAAACAAAACAAGGAAACCCCTTGGGGTCTATGCCCAAGGAAGACTTTCTAAGATGCAGACCCATCAAATTCAAAGGCTGATTGATCTGGTGGCTAAAGAAGAAGGAGAGCTCAAAAAAGCATGAAAGTGCAGAGTACAAGAAGGATCCCTTCATTTGCAAAAGAAGATGCATTTCTATGAGTCACTAAAATATTAGCTAAGATGGATAAGATGTGAGACTCTTTGGATGAGAAGTTTCAAATAGCTCTAAAAATTGTATAGGAAAGAAGAGACTAAGGGAATAGTAGTTAAGAAAGAAGGAAGAAGAAGGATGTAGAGAAGGGTTATTACAAGAACAAGTGTAAAGTTGCAATAGTAGAAGAGGTTCTAGATTCTAAAACAAATGATGATAGACGTGAAATCTACTAGTATGAACACCCTAAGGAGTGTTGTTCAGTGCTATCACATCTGCAACAATCTAGGGTGTACAAGTTAAATCCTAGATTGGCAAAGTGTCAAACACTTAGGCAGTTGCCTTACCCACAAGAAAACTATAGGCAACAATTCCACTAACAAACGTATTATCCAAATGGAATGCCACCCCAACCTTAGAAGTAGTATCAACAGTGGCAATACCCATAGTCATGGGGGATGCCACCACTGCGGTAGCAATATTCCTACAGACAACTTGACCCTTATGGATATTATGTCCAGTAGCATGTATCCCTGTGTGACTCCTCTAGCCATGCCTCCTTCTCTTTCCACTACTACCCTCCAAAATACTATAGAGCACCTTCTCCAAGAGGGAAGTCTCCTTTTCTCTTTCATCCTCCTTAGCACCCATCAACTCCTACACCACAACCAACTACACCTTTGCCACTTGCTCCATCCATGTAGGGTGAAATCCCCGCATAGGCATAGCAAAAAAATGTCACAAGGGTGGTAAATCTATAGCCAGATCTTCATCTAAGTGATCCTAAACCAAAGCCTTGAAAAAGGCCATTCTACAGAACCAATAGCTCCACAAAATCTTTGCAAAAACCTATGGTTGCTAACTCTATTGCATCTACCCTTGAAAATACCACCAAGCCACCTTCAAACCAAACATCTCCCAAGATTCACACTATCATGTTGACCCATGTGGTCATGGATTAGATAAAGGCTAGCCACCTTCANTCATGTTGACCCATGTGGTCATGGATTAGATAAAGGCTAGCCACCTTCCCAAGAAATGATCTAATCTTGGAAGTCTTCTCATTTACTTATAGATTGCAGGGAATGAACCATGCAAGGATCTTTTGGATTTAAGTTTTGGGGTCAACTTGATTTTCTAAGAAATATATAAGGCTTGGAACCTGTCTCCTTTCAAGAAAAGCAACATGAGACTGGAGCTAGCAAATCAATCCATCACTGTTCCTCTGGGGCTAGTGGAGGACATTGTGACTACCGTCTATGGGTGGTTCTATCCTACTAATTTCCTTCTGATTCATGTGAAAAATTGTAAGGGGAACTTCCTTATCATTATGGGAAGGGCATGGCTAAGTAGAATCAGTGCTAAGATGGGGATCCGAAACCTTTCCTTGGAAATTTCTGAGGAGAATGAATTTGGTAAACTTGAGAAGAAAAGGGTTCCATGCATTGCTTACAGTGACATTGGGTGCCATTATGAGCAAAAACTATGGACAATCATAGATACATCATTCCTAGCATGCAATTAGTGTGCTGAAACAATAGTAATTCAAAAGTTCCTATATGTAGTACCCATAAAACAAGAAAGTACCCAATGGCTAATAATAGATTGTCGAGCTAAATTCACTATGTGCATGGAACCATTTAAGAGCGTCACTAGCACTTATATCAAAAACATGGATGAAATGGAGTAACTCCATCACCAACTCTTATACACACAAAATGAAATGGATTGGGGAGAGTTAAAGATCCTTAATCAATTTAAACAAGGCCCCCTTGAATTAAAGGCTTTACTAGCAACAATGGAATATGCCTTTCTCAATAATGGCAAACTGATAATCATCAATGCCAAACTTGCTCTAGAACAAAAACAAAAGTTGTTAAAGGTGGTGAACAAATGGCCAACAACCTTTGCTTGGTGGTATCATGAACTGACACCATTCATATTCATATTTCAGGTACAAGTTCTAGCAACCATGGCCCTCTTGAGAGTAAGTAAGCCAAAGAAGATGAAAAAGAAGCTAAATTATAGCAATTTAGGAATGATTTCTAGTGTACTAAGAAGTAGAAGGTGCCATTAGAAATTCTACTTCTGTTACTTTGAATATTCAATTTGTTATTAGAATAATTACTTATTAAATCCCCAAAAGTAGTATAACTTGTGCTTCTATGATTGTTGAGTTTCGCACAACTTGGCTCAATTTAAACTTAGATGGCTTTATCCATCATTGATATTAGACTGAAAATAGTAAAAGTGTAATTGCAATAGTTCAAAACACAATATAGTTATGCAATTGTTCTTAGTAGAAGTAGTTAATTTGAAAAGTCAAACTAGCAAAAAATTTTACACTCATTGCATTTCCCTTTTATTTCAATAATTGAAGATCCTTAACTTTTGGTTAAGATTTTCATAATTAATAACATAAACACTAAGATGGCATCTAATCAACATTCTTACTTGCTAGTTAAGTAGCTTCCAAGATCAAGGTGGAGCTATCTTGATATAATCTTTGGGTGGAAGAAAGATTGGTTTTGAAAAGAGAGAAAAACTAGAAAATAGAAAAAGACTTTTTCTTTTTTTTGAAAAATGGAAGACTACGAGAAAAACAATAATTAAAAAAAAAGAAAAGAAAATGAAAAACTTAATGGTCAATAAAAGTAGACGTTTAAATAAGATACCTGAATTCTTTTAGAAGGGTTGGTCAAGACATGAGATTCAGAGAACTCCCTCATTGTGTTTTACTTAGGGCATTGCTTGATGCATTTGTAATTACCTTGTATGTCTTTTTAAAACAAATATGTTTTATGTCTTAATGAGTGTTACAACTTAATAAAAATTCATTTGTACAAAATAATTTAATATATTATAATTATCTTAAAGCCTTTATTCTATCAATAGGTTCTTGTATTAAGGAAGATGAAATTATGCCTTGCTATCTACCTCGCAACATAGCCCTGAACTTATTTTTTTATATGCGTGAAGTCATACGTGTAAAAGAAGGGTTATCAATACGACTTTGAAAATCGGATAGCAGTACATCATCAGGTTTTATTTTGGCTGGAGAGAAAAAGGTCAACACGGTTTTGAGATCCAAAGAAACATTATTCCCAACATAATCTCATGTCAAATGAGCACAACACGATGCAGCATTGTAAATGCACTTTGAAAACATCTTTTTTATCAAGCTGTACATATATGTTTGAAGACTTACAAGGAATTGGAAAAGACATGAAGAGAAGAATGTTTGAGAGCCAAATTTCTTATGTACAGATAGCTCGAATCGAATGCTTTAAACTACACAATTCAAAATGATGTTTCCCATCAGTAAAACTAAGTACACACAATGTTCATGGTTGTCCAACGTCATGAGTCGCCAGTCCTGATTTCAAGGTGGAAAGCAGTACCAAAGCCAATATACAACATAACAAGGCAAAAGCACATGCCATGAACAAATGATACATGAAATAAAGTTTATACAAAAAGTATTATGTACACTCAAAATGAAATAGAGAGTAACATAATTTCCATGTCCTGCTTGCCCATCCACATTACAAATCCCATACGCTTTCTGCCCATCCTGAGGAAATGGCTCCATCTTCTTATATTGAGTGTAGCTCAGTAGAACCATTGGAATTATTTACCAGTCAAAAATCTGTCATGTCCTGACAATTCTGCAGCCTTCGCTCCAAAACGCTTAAGAGAGGAAATTATTGAGAAGTCAAAAGGGTTGGAAACATGCCCCACTGTAATGGCATATTCCAATGAGCCATGCCAAAATGATACGATGAATTGTATATGTTACTGTACCGATATGAATTTAGAGATCTATATAACTGCCATGAATGGACTGGAAGGGCATTTCCTCTGTTCATCGATTTTTCACTGGCATACAGTGTACCTTGATGTTCATACAGCCCATCCACACTGTTGGAAATTTGCAAATAAGGGAGTGGTGTTTGATGAAAAGCATGGGAAGAATGTAGTGCAGTTGATTGATGATTCGGTAACCGACTAGATTGAACACCGGAAATTAATTTGCTGGCACAGAACTGTTCAGAGGAAGGTTTAAATTCCATATGAGAAAGAGCTTGAGTTTCAGATTCCACAACCCCAGTTGCAAATGACTTGGTTCCTTGGCCGTAAAAATGAGCGTTATTCAAAGAGGTTACGGTCTTTACTTCCTTGGATATTAACCCGGCATTTTCCTTTCCTGTATGTTGTAAGCCTTCAGCAAAATAACCCATTGTGAAATCAAATAATTGAGTAGGCTGCTTCAAATCCAAAACAGTTTTTGCCTTAATTGTTTGTTTTGTATGCATATTCCAAAATCTAGGAGGCAAATTTTTTATCCTGTGCTTGTTTTTTCCTGGTCCATTCAGCTTACAAACATTGTTTTCTTTCAATCTTCCCTTCAAAACTGCTAGCTCTTTCAGTTGTGCTTGTTTGAGTTCATTTTTGGATTCATCCACAGGTACAAGCAATTGTTCAATCATTTTGCAGGCCTTGTCCACAGAATCTTCATTCTCAGCCTGCACCAACACATGTAGATCTTCAAGGTCTGATGCATTATGCTTTCGATCAAGCTTCCAGGTAGAACCTTTGCCTCTAATCAAAACAATTGCACCTGTTTCTGCTTCTATTCTCTTCAAAGTGTTTCCACATGGCCCAATAATAAGTGACACAAAATTATAGCAGGGATATTGTTTAACCGGTATATAAAGTTTCCTTGAATACGTTAAAGGCTTGCTTTCTGATGGCGGATTGAATGTGGGATTTCTATTAATCAAATTTTCAATAATATATTGCCTCTCTTGTATGAGCTTATCCAGATCCACAGCCTCCATCTGGATTTCCGTGGGCCAATGTTTATGATAAATATGCTCGGATGATAAAAACTTTCCTCGATTCTCTTGAGTCTCCAGCATCTTCGCAATCTCATAAAGCCTTCTATTCAAGGCAGATGCTTCTGGATCACAATTTACCGATTTCCGATAATCTGGAAGTTTAAGTTCTCCGAGCAATGAAGCTTTAGCATCCTCCATAAACCATCTTGACTTTTTGTCATCATCATTTGTTAATTCAGACTTGTCTAATTTGATATCCCCTGTGCTTTGACAGTTCATTCTATAACTTCCACCACCAGTAATCCTGTCAGTTTGGTCCTCAAATTCTTTCATGGTCTCTCCTTCAAAAGCTTTGAACATTTCATCATGTCTATGCATGTTTTCTAGCTTTGATACAGGTTCACCTTGAATTTGCATAAGACGTTGATGATGGAAACTTTTTGATTTTCGGACCATATCTTGCTATTTCACTGTAGGCCCATTCAAACTTGATGCATTCCTCTAGCATTCACCTGGAAAGCATTTACAAAATAAGAATCAGTATCCTTATGAAAGAAACCAGACCAAAAAGGATATCTAGAAGGGAAAATTTCAAGAAATTAATGCCTTTCAGGAATATTGAATAAAGAGGACACTGCAAGAAAGGATGACAGGGTTTCATGAAAGCCATCTAAAAACCCATTTATATATAAAGTCAAAAACAAGAATAACCTCAAATACACAGAAATGACATCTTATTTTATTGCAAGTTTGAAAATACAATATTGAAACTCTAAATTTCTAGTTGCCATTGCTGTTGTGAAAAAACAGAAATAACATTCCAATACCAATAACAATTTAAATGCAAAAACAAACTGAACAATCACAACACAGAAAGCTGTATTTCTGGGCTAATCGTATGTCAATTAATAACAATCCACACACTTGCTCACTTGCTGACGTGAGAATTCATAATTTCTATCATCATACAAAAGAGGCATTGCATGAAATACTAGAGCAGAGAAAAATGAATCAGAAAACCCAAGACAATGAAAAACCAAGCACAAAATTGCAGGAAACAAAATGAGAGCTTCATTAACCAAAGTTACAGCCCTTTTAATATACAAGAGTGGCATTAATAAAAGCATTTAAAAATCTTGTATATTAATTGCAGAAATCTTTTGTCCCGATATTTTGTTAAATAATACTCCATTCTACCTTAATGTTTAAAAGTCCATTTTGAAATTCTTTATGGTTTTCTTTGTAATTTACCGTTGAAATAGAAACAGTATTTCCAAAAGGTATACCGCTTTTCCAGCAACAGAAAAAGAAAACTGGGCAGTAAATTTAGACTATTGAAAATGACCATGTTGGCTTGACATGTTGTATTGCAGAAAATTCAAACCACAGTTGCAAATTTGAAATACATCCTCAAAAAGGCAAAGAAAAATCTTTTAAGAGACAAAGAAAGAAAATAATGCTCTGCGCATTTCATATTATCAGCCCACAAATGCCTACAGATAAATAATCCAATGCTTTTTTCTAAGGACACAGAAATTTTTTACTTTCAATAATAAAAAATGGAAGAACCGAAATGAAACTGCGACTCTAAAAGCCAATCTATCATGCAGAGAAAGCAAATAATGCTCTATTCCGAAAACACAGAAAAGGTCATTTGATAATGGCAATGTGAGTGCAGAGAAAAATCAAAATGAAACCATGAAACCCTAAGTACCATGTAAGCAAAGAAGCAAGGAATGTTTTGAACAACCGATCAACAGATCAATACCTGAATTGCAACATCTCATGCAAATTGACAAGCAAGCGTTCACATTATGGTAAATAAATTTTTGGAACAGAAAATATAGCGGCAGGAATACTTGTAAAAATCGTTACATGTTCTGGAAAAGCTACAAAAGTATCCAATCAGTAGAGTCAGCCCACAATCTTAATCGATATTTTGTAACTTGTGATTTGGTATCTGCAATACGCACAGGAAGATGAACGAAGCTACGTAGAAGAAGAGTGATGAAAGCAACATGAAAATTTGCGAGAGAGAACTGATTTTTTGGAAAAGGTTTCATAAAAATGAGGATGGAATGGTAATTCCGGTTCTGGTAAATATCCTGAATACACATTGTGCGTATTTAAGGGTTATGCCATGACATAGTTGTGGAAAACATTTCCATAAGCAGCAGCTAAGTTTTCTTGCAGAAACAATTACACTAAAATGAATAATCAACTAATCAAGCAGAACTTCCCTTAAATCGCTCCAATACTTGAGTTCTAAATCAAATTCAGCTGCATCTAGACAGAAAGATTTATTACAAAATGCTTGCCGAAAAAGACAAGTCTAAAAGCGTACCGGAAACGATCAGAAGAAGATGATGCCAGACAGAAACTGCCGCTGCAAATGTGGGGCCTCCTTTCTCAGTCGTCTCAAGTCACACGCGCACTGCAATGGCGGAGCATGAATGGGTGAATAATTTGCAAATGAGAAAAGGATATGCAAAACCAAAAGGAAATGCAAATGAAGCACAAATAATAATAATAAGAAAGAGCCGAACCGATGGAACTAAACACAAATGGCATCCAAGAAGAAGAAGAAGAAGCCGAATGCAGTGGCGACGAGACGGAGAGAGAATGCAGAGACAGACATATTCCAGCGTGATTGCTTAGTTGCAACTGGAATTCTAATTCTGCTGCTGCTGCTGCTGTTCTTATCTGCCTTTCCGTTGTATAATATTGCTATGCAAAACCTAAACAGAAACTGCTTGTTTGGCCTTTACGCAACAGCATTGGGCAAAAATACTGAAATGTACCGTTACAAATTTTGTTTTGAATGATGTATAGCCGTTTGGCCGAGCCGGTTTGTTTGGTTTGGTTTGTTTTGTTTTGTTTTGTTTCGTTTCGCTTTGCGTTATGTGATTAGCTATCCCACAATACAAGGAGGGCTTGTTCCACTTCCAAAATAGTATTATTGATATCGTAGGTTTAATTAACATAGGTTAGCATGTTAAAAGATTACCGTGGAAAGGAAAATCTTCAAGGATGTTTCCTCAACTCTACAATCTTCTAGTTGCTATTTTTAAAAAACATTAAAGAGGCAAATTATTTGTTGGGTGGGAGAATGACCATCCACCTTAATAACATTTATATCCCTTTCAACATTTAGGCTTGAACTTAAAATAGCATAAGAATTTTGAGGTAAGAATAGAAAGTTGTGACAACATACTAGAATATGAAAGAATACGAGAAATTGGTGGTACATAATCAACAACGCCATTACTTCTTCACTTCATATTAACCTTGTGTTGATAACCATCAACTATAACTTCCTTCTCAACATTAGTATTAATCTTTAAGTTAACATTGATTATGTACAATACAAACAAATTTGTTTTGTTAGCTATTTGTCTGGACTTATCAATACTTCCTATACCACAAGTAAAAACATTTATAGAAGATCAACTTCAAATTATTTTTTTTTTCCTTTTTTTTTTTAATCATGAACTTCAACACATTTTTTCTTTTACCTTAATATCTTTTTTCTTGAGCAAAAAAGAACAAACATTAAATACATGTCATTCAAAATGACAAAGATTGCAGGAATTAAAAATATTGAAATATGTAATTTTGAATGTAAGTCATTCCACCTCTTACAAAACCAATTCTTTTTTAGAGTTAAGAAAATTGATTTCAACAAAAAAAAACATCTACAAAAACTCAATGGTGTGGAAATAGAATTTATGTGCTTAATGGGATTTAGAAGACTAATAATTTTCAGTTTACCATTAGAATATTTTTTAGATTAGATATCAAAATCTAGAGTCCACTTCTAAACAATTAACTTTGCATGCTTATGTATAAAAGATCCTATATTTAGTACACACTACACCATCAAAATATTGCCTAGTTAATAAGCAAAAAAAAAAGACTAATATCTGGTTTCAATGGCTTGAATGTCATATTTTTGCATCACTTCATCTAACTATGAAGCAAAACTTTGATTATGATGCAAGTAATCCAAAATTTGAATAATGCATATCATGATATCAGATTAGCTACTAGTGATTCATATACATCATCAAGGAGAACAAAATAAGGTATCCTAATTGCATCAATATCACTATAAGAAGGTATCTCAATTTTTTATTCACCAGATGCATTTTAAAAATTAACAAAAATTTTCACATCAATAGAAGATGCAAAAAATTTGGCATCATTTCAAAAAGTTGAAAGTAATTTAAAGTCCACCATAGGAAAATTCTCAAGAGATCAAATTCGTTAGAGAAAAATTAAAGAAAGAGAAATCAAATTTTTTGAAGAAAAATCAAATCTATTGGAGAAAAATTAAATCAATAGGAAAAACATTAAATCTCGTAATGCTGCAATCTTGAAAATATCTTTTTCTTTAGAAGAAGGGAAAGGGAGATGTTGGAATCCTAAAATAATTGTAATATAGTTACACCTCAAAATATATAGTTCAATTAGAACTTTATAACTCAACATTACTTAATAGAATTGAACCCATGACTTGGAGCTTTCAAATTAAGAGTCTTCAACATTGTAATCAAGAGTGCTAAGGTGTGTTAGACCAAGAGTCCAAAGTGTTATGACTAAGAGTGATGAAAGAGTCTTGAGGCTTAATAGCTATTGATAAGCAGAGAGGTACCCCTACGCCCAACCATACGAATCATAAGCGTTCATGCATGATTTGGTCGAATTCTATGGATGGTACTAACTATGGCATCTAGATTGCTATGCCTTTATCATAGTTCGCTATCTTTCCACTTGGACTAGTGGTAGCTTTGTCATGTATGGTTTAGTCCAAAGTGACACATATGATTTTTATTATTTTATATTTTATTATTCTACAATTAACAATAGGTTGAAACTCAATTTATAGTCAATTCAACTAATCTAATTGCTAATTAATAATCAACTACCCTAACATAAGTGTCTGATACCACTTCCCATCCAGATCCTGAACACATATAACGCTGCTTGGTTACCAAACATTAAGCATTGCTAGGATTACCAAGAGTCATACACATGCTCAAAGCAATCATACTTATGTGCCTAATTAATTAACATGTATGAAAATGTAAATATTAACTAAGTACATGAAAAATAAATTTCATGGAAAGTAAATCTAATCTAAGTCAAAGTGCTGCAATGAATAAGAATCAATCTCAAGTTTATTGTCATTCATGGAATATGTCTAGGTACATTGCCAATCGAATAAGACTTTGTACAACTGACTCAGATCTACTCTACGGGCACTCATTGACTATTCTCTAAGATTACGAAATAAAACTACAAGAATTCGACTACTCTATTAACAAAACTATGAAAAGCTATGCAAAACTATTGCCAAATCAAGAGCCCAGGTGTTATATTTATAGGCCAACATATACCCCCTAACGTCGAATACCCAACGTCGCATCTGGGCTCTGACGTCAGATACCCAATGTCACATCTAGGCTTCGACGTCATAGCAAACGAAGAAATGTGCTTCATCATACCCCCACAACTAAATAAAAACTCCTCCTCAAGTTAATAGGATAGGACTGAGCTTTCTTTACAAAATTGGAAAGGTATGAAATTATTGACTAAAGCTAACTATTAACTGACTTTGAGTGCTGCATTACAAAATTTTATTCGAGTGGATGTATATAAAATGACAAAGTGACAAAAAGACTGGAGAAACTTTGAAGATTACAAAATTTGTAGAGGTCTTCAAGAATCCACCGAAGATGATTCTTATTGTTGTCGCTAGCAGTGGTAGACTTTTAACCTTGATTGTTATGTTGATGCTTCTCTGGTTATGTAATACATTCTTGAAGGGTGGACTAAAATTTCTTCTCATCTCCCATGAATATAGCAAACATGTGATGCTTGAGCTACTATCTTGTATGTGCTATGATTTGTCCATGGGCATATCCTCTATTGTCCCTCTCTTGGCTTTGTTTTCATGCTTAGCAAATGACCTTCTTTCTTAGATGTTTCTTTTAGCATCATCTGCAATCACCAAAGAATCAACATCAATTTTGGTAAATTGTTTCTTAATAATCAACCCTTTTTGTATCCCTTAGTTTTCTTTTAAGCACAATGTGATTACAACATACTATGCCCAAGCCTATGAAGTGTCGCACCCAAGAAGCGTCAAACCCAAGAAGTGTCGCACCCAAGAAGCGTCAAACCCAAGAAGCGTCGCACCCAAGAAGCACCCGAGAACGTGCCCAAGAACGCACCAAAGAAGCACCCAATAAGTCTGTAGCCACTGATTTCCCATTTAAATGAGCTGTAGCCTATGTTAGGTGGGGTGCTAGGTAACTAAAATCATCAAGCTATTCACATTATTTTGATCAAATACTATTAGTTACCATGATGTTCAAAAATAGGATGTTGGAAAAATTTCAAAAATTTTAAAATAGGCATCCCTAGCCCCCATGACTAATAAGCATAACTCCGAAAGCACATAGGAGTTTGAATAATTAAAACCAAAGGTCTAATTCAGAAGATGGCCAAGAAATATTAATGGATATGGAAATAGAAAAGTAGGAAAAATTAATAAAACAAATGAGAAGTAGTCCCAAAATCATGCATAAATTCAGAGAAATTATCATTGATGTTTTGGAAGATGTCAAGGTTAGTTCAAACCCATGATCAACAAAAGTTATGCAAGTGGATCCTCCCCAAAGTAGGCTCTTGCCATAATGCCTTTGCATAACAACTTCTGTAGATGTTCATGGGCAACCAAGAAGTTAAATGTAGACCATGCCTTTGTTCCAAACAACACCCAACTACTATTGTCAAGATGTTGCACTATACTACACAAAACTAAAAGGCTCATAATTGCATGTAGCAGTAAGGTGAATAATGGAATGAGATGGGATTGCAGAGATTGGGATGTAAGGTACTTGACCATGTCCACAACAGGTTCTTCTGACAAGTGTGATTAAAATGATCAACATACCTATTCGTCAAAGTTCAAACCAAGTCCATATCATGAGTAGTGACCTCGCATTGATGTGTTCCATCCTGCCAACCACCATGAGTCCACAACCACCTCAAAGAACAATCATAACTCCAAAAAGAGAAGAAAAGAAAATAAGGAAAGAAGGGCCTTAGTTAGAGGGGTGCCTTCAGGCATGGGTAACATGTCTTTCCAGCCCCATAACCAGTGTTTGTAGCCCATTATTGTGTCTAAGGGGTATGCTTTGAATTCCCATTATTTTTTTTATTTTTGTTTTTATTTATTTTTGTCTTTTTCCCCTTCTTTGTGTTTTTTTATTTTTTTGGATGGGAATGACATCATGCAAAGATAGAGCTTCCTTTTTATTGGTCAATGGGGAAGTGATGATACATTCTAATGAATCATGATTCATCAGGCTACAATATCAAACCCCCAATATTGAATCCATGATATCAGACACACGATATCGCAGCCCAAATAACGATATCGGATACACGATATCGTGACTCCTATGTGAGCCTATAAATACACATGTAGGTGCACGAGAGGAGTCAATTTTTTAGTAAGTCAGTTTAGTGTTAGAGTAGAGTCCTTTTGTCATTTTTTCCTCTCAACCCTTTCTCCCAGTGCATGCCTGCAATGTGATGATTGTAATTGTACAACACCTTTATTCAAGTGTGATGTACTTGGACATGCACATGATCGGAAATAAAGATCGAGATTACTTCATCATTGCAGCATTCACTTAGTTTAATTATTTAATTAGTATTGGTATTTATTTCTTTCATAGTTAATATCTCTTCACCCTAAACTCCTTAAACATGGAATGAGTACGACTTAATCATGAGCATTTAAGTGTGACTACTTGGTATCCCAATAGCGTACCTAGGCCATGCGCTTGCTAATCCCAGTAGTAGTCATGCATGAGGTCCAAGATGTGTATAGATGATCAAGGGACAGATGCTCATCGCACTTAGGCTAGCTTAGACTCTCTTCACCCTTTCCCTCTTAGGTTAATCAAAGTCATTTCCATTGCCTCTAGGAGTAGCACTAGCTTAGGACCACATTATACACCTCACTTTGGACTAAACCATACGTGAGAAAGCAAATACTAGTCTAGGTGGGAAGACAACGAACTATGATCAGCAAGTAACTATCTAGATACCACAACAAGCCCATCTATAGAGTTCAACCAGATCGTGCGTGAACCACTCGTATTCATATGGTTGAGTGTTTCGGTACCTCACCACTCATCATTGGCACCGTTGCCAGGGATGGTGCTAGTTATTTCGATGAGTTACATCATACAAGATCGTTGTAACAAAGTATTAATGATATATCTTTCACAAAAAAATATAATAATAATTGCAATTAAATCACACACAAATTTACAACCATGTCTCTCTCACAAGACTATGATAATGCAACAACTAGTAAGGCAATTCATTGGAGAACCAACAAATTATATAATGACAAAGATGAAGTTTGAAGTACCCAATCTAATGTAGGGGTCTCCTATGAACATAAATGAAGACAACAACGTCCCAACTCACAAATGCATAACATACCTAGTGACGATGAACCCCTATTGGCCACTACAAGCTTAATGCATATACAAGAGGTCGTTCGAATATCCCGCAGGCATCACAAGGAAAGCCGTCTACCCAAGCTTAACTTAAATAACTTTCCTAAGTTTTCAAGAGGCTACGATTTAGATCCGCAACAACATTTACAAGCCTTCTATGATGCCTGTGCATGGAACAACATTGATAATGAATGGCAAAAACTTAAGCTCTTTCCTATGACACTTGTTGGCCAAGCAAAAATATGGTATAGGTCGTTAAAACCAAAATCAATCTGACATTGGCCAAAAATGGTAAAACTCTTCAACAAAAGATATCAAACTTATGCAAGAGTGTCAGCCTTGAGGAGACAAATCCAAGAGTGGAAACAAGCACAACATGAACCCTTGGACATGGCCTTAGAAAGATATTATGCATTGTTAAACAACTACCTAGGCCATGGGTTCTCCAAGGAAAGGCTAATGTACCATATCATAGATGGGCTCCATAATGAAACAAGGGAAACCCTAGGCATGTATGCCCCAGGTCAACTATAAAAGCTACAAACCCATCAACTCCAAGAGCTTATTAAGTAGGTAGCAAAAGAAAAAGGAGAAATGGCTAAATGGGAGTGATGAGTGGTGAGGTACCCCTACACTCAACCATA
>MNCI01007799.1:187136-209807 GCA_015680685.1 Gnetum montanum | reverse complement strand
TAGTCCACATGCTACAAGGTTTATCAAAAAGTTCATCTTTATTGTCATACACAAATGTGTGCTCAGGTACAATTTTCTCGAATAAAGATCCGTTCACTTTAAGACTCCTACTGCGGGCACATGGAAATTATTCTAACTCTGGAATGGTAAAACTGAAAGAGTTTGGCTAATGGTCTAAATCTAAGTGCCTAAAACAAGGAAGGCCACCTCTTATTTATAGACATTGCGATAGGCTATGATATCGCATACGCGATATCGCATCCCATCATACCCCCATGACTGAATAAAAACTCCTCCTCAAGTTCCTTACAAAATATTGGGAAGGTATGGGATTATTGACTAGAATGATACTAATGGTGAATGGGATGACATGTGAATGGATCATCATTACAATACATGACAGAATTAGTGTTCATGATAACAAGGGTGAACACTATACACATTTAACATTCAGCCTTATTTGGCAGCTGAGAGAGAAGAGAGAAGAAGAAGTCTATTGCTGCCGACACCAGGATTACGCCTTTCATTGTCCATCCATAAGCATGCCATCAATCTTGTTCCTTGCATAACTGCTCCAACACCAGTCCATTCCAAGTGTTCCCTCCAAATCCAATCCATTGGTGTATGATTATCATCTGCACATACAACATAGTCTTATATTAGCAAGGGTAAATGAATCACAATGTAGTTGATACCCTACTTCGGTGTAAGGTCCATTGGCAGAGTTGTGATATGGCTGATGTAGATTTTGGAGATATAACACTGGTGACTACTGAAGGTGTCGGGGTTTAGAGAAAATCAAAAAAATTAGGCCAGGAGCCCCATGACTAAGAGCGAACCTCCAGTAGCGAGAAAATGGAAAAAGATAAGGAATAAGAAATATGGAGAAAAAGAGACAACTACAACACCGATGAAATGGATGTTAGAGATGGAAATGAACAAAATAAATGTTGATTGCAAAATTTTTAAGGGAAAGAAATTAACTGATGCACCAAATAGGAATGCTAGTGGGTCCTCCCCAAAGCAGGCTCGTGCCCTTAATGCCCTAACATTCCCACATTCAAAGAGCCTGTAGGCTCTGGAAATGTCATTTGGAAGCAAGAGTTAAAGTCTTAACCACAAGAGTTTACCAAAAAGAAAACAATGCATCAACCAAAATATAGACTACTGATACAATTGGCAATGAGGTGAACAATGAAGAAAGAACGATGGAAAGAAGAGAGTGGAATGGAGTCTCAAGAACAAGGTGGTGTATAGCCCCTTATGTATTAATGGTTATTGTGACTTAGTAGATCTCAATCCAAATCCAGCCTCAAACAATCCACATCCAGTGACTTCGCATTAATACATTTGGCTAATCCATCCACCTGAAGTAACAAGAATGCCTCTACCAAAGAGTCACCACTAGTCCAACGAAACGAGAAAGGAGAAAGTAGGAAGCAAGAAGGGGCCTTAGTTAGAGGGAACATATTTGTTTAGTTCCATAACTAGTGCTTATAGCCCAGGTGATTATTTCATCTAAGGGATGTGTTTTGAATTCTCACTTTTTTACTTTTTTACTTTTTTTTTCCTTTTTTTTTTTGGGTGAGAACCACACCATGTAAATACTTTTTATTTTTATTAGCTCAACTTCCTAAAAATGGAGTAGCGTCAGAATGGTAAGGAAAACTCAAGAAGAGAACATCCAAGCACCCAAGAGAATGGCCAACACAAATGCATCAAGTCCCCTTCAAGTCACACCCTTTTCAATCCTTGAGTCTTTCCTTAGTTTGAGAAATGCCCAATCACCAATTCGTTGATAGTTCTTATTATTTAAGGAAGGGGACTGTATAGTTCCAAGCTAAGAGAGACCATAGAAATTCATGGATGCATGGATGATGTGGACTCATTGCCTGTTATATCAAAAGAACCATGCCTTAGTATCAACATCATAACTCAAAGGTAAAAACCAAACATTAGCAATCAATGGAATACAGTTCATACCATCATCAGTAGCACTTATTAGGTGACAAACTTAACAAAATAAATAAACACACAAGTAAATGAAAAATTATGAACGATGTTGCAAAACAAAAACAAGAAAAGTTAAAGAAATTTGTAAAACAAAAATGTGTCAAAAAAATGTGTCAAACAAAAATGTGTAAAACAAAAACTTAAAAAGGAAATGAGGGCCTCAACTGATCAGCATAGGGGGAAGATCCGAAATAATGAGCGAGGTCATCCTTTCTCCGATGTGCTATGTGCATTGATCGTTCTAGATTCATGGTAAGGTTTGGTCTGTTGCACACTGATTAGCATTCTCTTATCGGAGTATTTGTTTGAATTTTTTAAAAGTTTCCAACTTCCCCTAATTGATGGTTTCAAGTTAAGGTTTGGAAGTTGGTGACGCTCTTGCTCCAGTGCATCTATGCTTTCAACGTGAGTGCAAGTTGTTCCCTCAATTAGTTCCATGCACATTAGAGTTGCTCTCCTAATCAACTGTCAACCACTGGGTGTCTTCTTGTTGTGTGGTTGCTACATACAGGCACTTTTGTATGTTAATTTCTTGGGCATACCAGTTGCATGCAGGCAATGCTGAACATTTCTGTACACAATCACACCCTGTATCACTATATGTGATGCATGGAACTTTCTTCTTCTCGATCTTCCCACAAGTGTTTTCCTTATATATTTCCAGGGAAAGATCACGGATTCCTAGGCATGCATTTATGGTACTTAGCCATGCCCTTCCCATTATTATTGGGAAGTCCCCTTTGTTATTGTTTACTTGTATCACTAGGAAATCAACTGGGTATGACCACCCACACACAGTGGTAATGATGTCCTCCACTAGTCCTAAGGGAACAGTGATGGACTGATTAGCCAGCTCTAAGTGAATATTTCTCTTCTTTAGTGGAGGTAGGTTCTAGGCTTTATACATCTCTTATGATATTAAGTTGACTCTAGAACCTGAGTCCAAAAGAGCTTTACAAGGTTCATTCCCAGCGACTTGGAGATAGATTAAAGGGCTTCTAGGGTCAGAGAATTTCCTAGGAAGGTGGCCCTCCTTAATCCAGTTAGCGATGGCATGTGTTAACATAACCATGTGCGTTGAGCTCTATTTTTGGTTTGAAGGGAGTTTAGAAGCCTTATTTGACAAAGAAGTGTTTAGAGGCTCAATCGCTTGTGGTTGTGAGAGCTTGGTTGGGCTGTTGGTTCTGAAGAAAGGTCTTCTCTTTGTGTGGTTGTCAAAACTAGTAGTGGGTTGAAGGTTCATAGCTCTCGTAGCATTACATTTCTACGGTTGAGTGGGAAGTTTCCCTTGCATTGCTGGAGCGGGTGGTAGTGGAGCTATCGGTGTGAGAGTTGCGGATGGGTTTGGAGGATGGTATGTTTGTGGGTTGTCTCCCCTAGGAGAAGGAGTCCTATAATACTCTTGAGCTTGGTAGTGACGTTGTGGGGTCACGTGACCGACAGAGTCACATGGAGAGATTGGCTGTTGCACTTAATAGCCATATGGATCTGGTTGTCGGTAAGGGTATTGTTGCCTTGGTGGTGGCATCCCCCATGACTGTGGGTATTTCCACTGTTGGTGTTGCTCAATAGGTTGTGGTGGAGTTCCACTTGGGTAATACATTAAAGGTTGATGGAACTACCTTGGATTACCTTGGGAATAAGGTAACCGTCAAGGTGCTTGCTTTTTGTTAAGTCTTGGGTTGAGTGCATACACCCCAGACTCTTGTAGATGTGAGATTACCGGGCAACATCCCTTAGGATGGTCATATTGGCATATCTCACATCCACCATCATTGTTTGTATCAGAATCCACAACCTCTTTAGTGATGGACATTTTACCCTTACCTTTGTTACGTGCATTGTCCATGTCCCTCTTTTTCTTTTTATCATAGTCACTGCTTCGCTCCTTAGACTCCTCTACAATTTTGAGAATGGTTTTAAATCTACTATCCAAGGAGTCCCACATTTGATCTACCTTTATCAACACTTATATTGTTAATTTTTGGAGTGGCAAGGTTTTTCTGTTCACCATCTCTTCGAGTGGTGACTCTTCCTCCTCCTCACAGAATCTCACTCCCCTTTTTCGGAGGGAAGGATCGCAGTTGTGCTCTTTCGCACTTTCTCTCTTACATAGCTCTCCTTCTTCCTTGGCTACTTGCTCCAAAAATCTATGAACCTAATGGGACCTAATCTCTGATAATCTCCCTTGGGCATACGTTCCAAGGGTTCTCCTAGTTTCATGCCTAAGTCCATCTACGAGATGGCGAAGTTGATCCTGCTATGCATAACCATGGCCTGAGCAACAATGTAACAATGCATAATAATCATCCATGGCAGCATCCAAGAGCTTGTGATTTCCTTGCTTCCATCCTTGGATTTGCTTTCATAGGTTGGACACCCAAGAGTACGTTTGATACTTATCATCAAACAGTTATACCATCATACTCCACCTTCGAATGGATTTCAATTCTAAGGACCGATACCAGCTTTCCACTTCTTTTACTAATGTCCTTGGGAACAACTTTAATTTTTTCCACTCATTCTCGATGTTCTACAAGGAACATGCATCGTGAAATGCTTGTAAGTGGTTCTGAGGATCAGCATTGTATCCCCCCTCAAATCGTGGGATGTTATTCATGTCTAGTCTCTTGATCCTGCTATCTTTTTGGTGCCTTGTGGGTATTCTTACGACCTATGTGATGTCTAACATGCTTCAGGTTGTGAGTAGGGGTTCTTCGTGGTCATTTCTTTCATAGCATCTGTGATGTCTATGCGGTTCCCTACTCTCCCTTCTTCTATGCCATGATTCTCTAGAATGCCCTCGTCCTCGTTCTCGACTCTCTCATCAAGGTTTCTCACTCTATTTACCCTTATCCTCATGGTTAGGTTCCTTATGATTGCGTCCTGATACAGAAGGAGAGGGTGAATGTGATGATGAAGGTGAAGAAGAAGAAGGTGAATTTTTCTTTTGATCAACCCTAAGGGTTCATTCTAGCGTCCCAACAATGTGAATGATCTCTTATGTTCTATGTAGCGCACAAACAACTAAGTCCCCAGCAACGGTGCCAATGATGAGTGGCAAGGGACCCCTACACTCAACCATACAAATATGAGCGTTACATGCATGATCTAGTCGAACTCCAAGGACTAAGTGCTTATGCACCATAATAAGCACTTAAGGTTAATCAATCACTGTCTTCCCAAACTTACTTGTATTGTCATGGTTGTATGGTTAAGTAAGCTTGAGGTATATGATTTTTATGTCTTTTCTCTTTTTAATATCCTATGCTAATAAGGGAAGGTGAAGATAACTAAGTAACTAACTTTCATTAACTATTCACTAACTAAGTTCTAATTGTCCTAGCACCAGTCTCCGTTCCCACTTGCCGTACACACCCTAAACCAATGCAACGCTACTGGGATTACCAAACGCTACTCGTTACTGGGTTACCAAGCATTACACATGTGCTCAAAGTAGTCGTATTGAGTGCACTTAACTAGGAGAGTCAAGGGTTGAGAGAGATTAATTATCTAGGAAAGCATTTAAACATTTAAAAATAATTAATTCCTATTTAGCTTAGTCCACGTGCTACAAGGTTTATCAGAAAGTTCATATTTATTACTGTACACAAATGTGTGCTCAGGTACAATTTGCTCAAATAAAGATCTTTTCACTTTAAGACTCCTACTACGGGCACATGGAAATTATTCTAACTCTGGAATGGTAAAACTACAAGAGTTTGGCTAATGGTCTAAATCTAAGTGCCTAAAACAGGGAAGGTCACCTCTTATTTATAGACATTGCAACGGGCTATGATATCACATACGCGATATCGCAAGGGTGGATGCGATATCGGGTCCCATCAAGGAGAATGTTGAAAAATCTCAACAAGCACAAAAATCAACAATAGCCCATGATTATGAAGAGGAGAAATCAACTCATCGCAAGGAGGTGGAACCATCTTTTCCAGTACTACAATCATTGGATGAAGTTGAGGCGAAGATCAATAGGATGATGGAATGGATACATGAAAAATGTGAAGGATATGCCAACATTATTGGAGATAGAGTTATGACAACCCAAGAAATAGGACAAAACACCTTTAGACGATTGGAAATAAGGGTTGAAGAGAATAAGAACTTAACTGCCAATCATACGTATCAATGTAACATTTGCCTGTACGATCACCCCAAGGGCCAATGCCCAATCTTGTCACATCTACATGAGCATTGGAAAAGAATGTTACATCCAGAGTTCATGCAAAAATATTTTGTTCAATCATAGTGGCAACAATCCCAGTCATGGGGGAGGCCATCCCCAAACTAGTTACATCCTTCATACCATCCGAACCTAAGTGCTTATCAAGTTCAACATCCTGCTTTCCCAACTGGGTCAACATCCTCTATCTCGCCACATTATTACTATTCTTCTCAATACTATCAACCTGTATCCTCACTAATAGGACCACCACCTTGGGTACCTTAAACTTCTCCTCAATTTCAAAATTCTCATCCTTCACCTCCTTCTACATATCACCAATTGTACCTAAAGGATTTGCACCACAGCATCAACCCATAAACGTTACTTGTGCTTCTACTGTCAATAGCAATGGGAATCCTCCACAACATCATAGGCATCCCTTCTTTAGACGTGACCGTAGAAAGGGACACCACAGTTCAAAAACCACTGCATCCGCTAACTTAGCACAAGTTCAATAGTATGGTGCATCCTCCTCTTCAAACCCAATGCCTCATGTTAGCTTATCAGGGCCACCACTCAATACTCCAACAACCAAGTAGCCCAATGAATATAGCGACATGGGGAGACATGTTGATCCTTGCACATCATCTTATGGTCACAGGTGTCATAGTGGGTCAACCACTCATCAATTGACTACATCTTATAAATTTCCCCACTATGATTACTATAATCAAGTGTGTGAACCCCACTTAGGGTGCGTTCCAATCACCACATCAAAAGACACATAGTGGTTCAGATATGATCAGATCCCAATACATCCAACATGCAAGGATTCCAACTTTTCATTTATTAATCCTCACTATGCTCAACCATTTAGTTATGGGGGGTATCCTTCATTCTAACAAGCAAGACTAATAAATATTTTTCATTTTCTTCAGTTTTACAATTTTTTGTTTTCCAGTTTTTCATTTTTCAATTTATTGTTTTATCTTTTTATCTTTTTATAAGTAATCTCATCTACGAATAAAACACTCATGTGACTCATTGGTTAAGGTGTTATTCTTTGCTATCAAGTCTTGAGTGACTAATTATTTGAACAGCAAGCCCATCACATCCACCCAACCATTCTATTAATAAGAGGTTCTACTCTGGGTACGATGATATTCTTGACATTGTTAAAACTTAAAGTAATTTTGTGCTCATTATACCTAGAGTAAAGAAGGATGGACCAAGAGGGAATGACTAGGGTGTGACATCAAGGGGACTTCTAGATTCTCTTTAGTGACATTTGTAGGAGTTATCATGTAGCTTGGTTATACTAAGATCCTTGTAAATCTAATGAAAAATGAGAGTAAGAGTAATCAAAAGGAACTCAACCAGAAAAAAATAATGCTATTCTAAGGGGTCCCACTAGAAAGACATGCACCCATGCCTGAAGGTAGGTGACTTCTCTAAATTAAGCAATACTCCATCACAAACAATGAGTGCCACAAAGCAAAATCACTCCTCCCTTGAACAAAACGCCAAGTGATCATACGCTTTGCTGTCACGGTGCTCTTATGGTTGTCCATCATGAAAAGAAGCAATGCGATGTCATTGATCAAAGGAATGGACTTGGTCTTCATTTTGGAGTGACGGGCTAATGACACACTAATCATGACTTACACACAGGATTCATTATGCCCTAGGTCAGTTACCTCATGTCCTGATTTCTGCAATCCCTTCTACAATTCACCTCATCCTACTATTCATGTAATTGTGACTTGTGTCTTGGGTAGCATGGAACTCATATCTAATCACAGTGGTATTTACATGTGTGTGTATTGTGGAATTAGTGTGGATTACATTTCACTCTTTTTGTGCCTACGGACATTTTAAGGTAAGGTTATGCAAGGCCATTATAGGTTGGAACCTGCTTTGGGGAGGACCCACTTGTGTGACTTTTGTAATTTGTACTTGTTGCACATCCTCACATCATTTTATACCCTCTGAGTATTGCATCACCAATGATATTCTTTCCCTCATCATCATCCTTCCAGTTCAAACATTCCTATGTACTAACACATGCCCTTTTTCCTCATACTCTTCATGACCTTCCTTGCCAAATTTTACACTATGATACTTTTTCAGTGCTATCAGGCCTGATCAACATTACCCTGGAGCCTTCACATTGACCTAAAGTCCTTAGTTTATACTGCAAAATTTTAAAAATTTATCAATTATTCCAAATACCCTATTTTCATTAGGCCGCAATATCGGGTCCTCAATATCACGTACGCAATATCACATCCTTTTAACCTATATATACAAGCCCCACTGCGAACATCAACATCATTTGCAACTATTCACGGAGGGGAATTTTTCAACTTTTCTTCTATGACTTACGACCTACGCACCTCTTGATCTACCAGCCATAACTCACTCACTAGTGCTCGTATTTTCATTCCATCTAAACCTACTTGAACCTGAAGTGTTTAGCTTAGTCGTGGGGGAGGGGTACATGCTAAATGGTGCATAAATTTTTCAAAATTTGTCATCACCCAAAGGACACTATCAAGGGTAATTAAGTATAAAACTAGTAAGCATGTGCCAAAAACAATTTCATCTCCTCATCTATACCGAGAAATGAAAATTTGAAGCCACCTAAGCAAAGTGGGCCAAATATTAAAACTTTTTGGGGATATTTCCATAAAAATTTCTAACCTTAAATCACATGGAATAAAAAAAATTCATTAAGGCAAGGAGTAAGGTATAACTTAACTTTGGTAAGCAACCTATTAATGATTGGCCCTATGTGATTGTAGATGGTCCCAAAGCGTGGACAGCAAGAAGGTCCCTCTCGAGGTGCATCTAAGTAACCCAGGAGAGGTAGAGGACAAGTGTCTGTCAAACAATGTGCAAAGAAGGAGGTGCAAGCATTTAGTATCCATCAAGAGACTCCTACTACTGTACAATCGGGACAAGCAAAAGGTGGAGCTGCTGCTGCACCTGAATAGGGACAACACCTCACGTTGTCCCTAGAGTGTGTTCAAGCCATCCGCGAAAGGTCCATATCAGCTACAATGCTCATGGAATTGAACTTTAGACCCTTCATAGAATTCACTCCTGAGGCTATTAGCGACCAACTCAAAGGGTCCCCATTATGGCCTCTCCTCTCTCAAAGCAGTGCTTGGTACTTGGGAGAAATGTACCAATTTGGCACAATAAGGAAGAAGGCACCATAGTTGACATTTGTGGTGTGCCTGTCGATTTTTCTACCAAGGCCATTTCAAAAGTGTTAAACCTTCTGAATACAGGGCTAAAAGTTGCTCACCTATCCACTTGCTCCAACGCAAATGTGCAAAAGGTGTGGTTGAAGAGGGCGTACGGTAAAGAAGATAAGGCATATGGAGAGCTGATGTTGGAAGAAAGGATATACTTCAAAATTGGAACTTATCACATCTTCCCCATAAGAGGACTGAATAGAATTTCAACATATGCAACAAGAGGAAGTACGATGTTGATGGGAATGGTTAATGCTAACTTGCCCCATCTATATCTCATGGAGATCTTAAGGCGGTTCGAAGAATGCAAGATAGGGAAGTTCGCGTTACTCTTCCCTTGTCTCATCAGGTAGTTGTGCAAGGGTGCTGGTATTCTGGGGTACACCAATGACATCCTCAGAAGAGCCCAAAATGCTTCATTTGTTGAACTGCTGAAACCACCAGCTCCAAGAAAAGTGTTGGTGAGACACTGGAGCTAGAGCCAGAGCAAGAACAAATGATGGGGCCCACTACAACTCAAACTACAAGGCCTAACAAACTTCCAAGCATGAGGCCTAGTTAACAAGAAGAACTAGGTTCCAGCATGAGCCAGCGAGACCAATCGCCACCACCATCGTAGGATTATCGACCATCGATGAGCCATCTCAGGGCCATTGCTGAGACAGTCAATTGGGAAAGTCGTGATGATGCTAATCTCTTTCGCGTCATCGATGATACCGTATGGCCCACTATCTCTATAGATCGTGCACAGGGAGAGGTGTCCATTCGGACAGGAGGAGGGGAGATTGATTGGTCACAACAAATTTTAGGGAACACTGCATCCTTTTAGGTGCAACTCGAGACTGGTGAAGGGGCCACAATGGTGTTCATGCAGCACCAGGATGCAACAGGAGTTGTAGAGGTGGTCGTAGACCACATCAAAGAATCCTTCAATGTCCCTGTTGTGCCACCAGTAGAATTCACAAGAGCACATGATGCTCAACCTTTGGCTGGTCCCTCGATGAATCCTGCAAAGCATGAGGATGTGCTTGATTGGTTACTACAAATAAGATAAGTAATGACGTCCTTACTTGACATTCCATAAGATGTCACGGTAGCACAATCGAACCTCATCTCCATCAAAGGAAAGTTAGTCATGATAAAGATTAGGGTTGAGCATGTAGAAGCAGAGTTAGCAAGACTCCAAGAAAGGCTCATAACCCTACAAGCTGCACAGCGGGACCCCTCTCAATTCACTCCCATAGACCAACTGGACACCTTCAAGATCAAGTAACTCAATAAATTGTTGGTGGACAATAAAAGAGTGGCAAAGGAGAAAGAGAAGGCCGACTAGGATGCCTCCAAGGCACAAGTGCAAACCTATGTGCATGCCAAGGCACTCAGAGCCTTACAAGAGGAGAATAAACAGCTCGTTGTTGACAATCTTAGGTTGACTGCTATGGAGAAACAAAAGAATGTTCTTGAACAAAACTTTCAATAGCTACAAGAACAATTGATTAGGTTCAATTAATATATAAACCATTTGGCTAGAGAAAATCAAACCCTCTCAATGGAGGAGGTACGCAGAATCCATCAGAAGACAGCCATTGAACTAAGCGCGTGGCAAACTGAGGCCAAGCGACACGAAAAGTTAAAGGAGCATTTTCCAGACTAGGTGGGGATGTATAAGCAAATCATTGAGGAGGAGATCCATATGGCCAAGGCCCACATCAAAACTTTCAATGCTCAACACACTGATTGGCAGGCCATATTGGACACATATGCAGATTTAAGATCTTACAGAGTACATGGAATTGGCGAACTTGCGATATGCCAATCTAGCCATGTTAATAGCAAGGCACTCGAGGATAGAGCTCGAGGGGCATGTAGCTACAACCTACACCAAATATGAAGCAGAATTTGCAGAGCACAAGAAAGCATTGCAAAAGCTGGAAGTTGCAAATTCTGAATTAGAGGTGGTTAAAGCAAGCTACTATGGACAAAAAGATGTCATAGTAGACTTGGCTCGATGGCTTACAAATTTTTAGGAGTATAGGGACAAAGCTAGAGCCTACGAGAAGGAATGATGATTGTTTGCGGCCTGGTACGTCAAAGTAAACAAAATGTTTCCGCAACTACCGGGCCCATGGAAGGTGCCGACTCCATCAAACATTGGAGCATCAACATGGATGGCACAGGATCCCTGAACGGAAGAGGAAAAGCTCCAGGCACTTATTCAACGTCATCAAATTCCAAAACATAGAGCACAAGACAAGGGGAAGCAATCTATGGAGGAGCCACCGCCACCTGGAACCACATGAGTTCCACAAAATTTTGTAATTTTGTGATTTTTCATTTTTTGTGTTGTGTCCCAATTTTGTTCTATTAGGTTCTCCACTATGGCATAAATAAATTTCCTATCAGTTAATAATCTGATACCTATCCACTATGTAATCAATGGGGCTTCTTCTCATTTTGACTTGAGGATGAGTTTTCATTCAGTCGTGGGGGTATGATGAATTGTGATTCATCAAGCTGCGATATCAGACCCCCGATATCGGATCCACAATATCAAGTATGCAATATCGTAGTCCAAATAACAATATCGCATACACGATATCGTGATTCCTATGTCAGCCTATAAATACACATGTAGGCACACAAGAGGAGTCAGTTTTTCAGTAAGTTAGTTTAGTGTTAGAGTAGAGTCTTTTTGTTATTTTTTCCTCTCAACCTTTTCTCCCAATGCATACCTGTAGTGTGATGATTATAATTGTATGGCACCTTTATTCGAGTGTGATGAACTTGGACACGCACATGACCGAAAATAAAGATCGAGATTACTTCATCATTGTAGCATTCACTTAGTTTAATTATTTAATTATTATTGGTATTTATTGCTTTCGTAGTTAATATCTCTTCGCCCTAAACTTCTTAAACGTAGAATGAATACGACTTAATCACGAGCATTTTAGTGTGACTACTTGGTATCCTAGTAGCACCTAGGCCATGCGCTTGGTAATCCTAGTAGTAGTCGTGCACGAGGTCCAAGATGTGTACGAATGATCAAGGAATGCATGCTCATCACACTTAGGCTAGCTTAGACTCTCTTCACCCTTTCCCTCTTAGGTTAATCAAATTTATTTTCCATTGCCTCTAGGAGTAGCACTAGGATAGAAACCACATCATACACCTCACTTTGGACTAAACCATACGTGACAAAGCAATTACTAGTCCAGGTAGGAAGACAACGAACTACAATCAGCGATTAACTATCTAGATACCACAACTAGCCCATTTGCAGAGTTCGACTAGATCATGCGTGAAACACTCATATTCGTATGATTGAGTGTAGGGGTAGCTCGCCACTCATGACATTCTAAGAGGAGTCATAAACCACATGAAGGAAGTCAAGAAGAGAACCTGACAAGTCCCATTATTCCCACTTGGTCATTCCCTCTTTCTTCAAGGTACAATAATCATTAATTAATTTTAGTTTCATAAAAGAAGAACCAAATTTTTTTCATGAAAAGGACCTTTTATTCAAAGAACTAGAGGCATGGATGAGGTGGTCTCATTACTTTGCACAATTACTTATCCAATCATCTTGATAACATAGCACAAAAAACCCAACACATAGCATTGACTTTTGCATCATGACTTGGCAATTTTATTAATAAAAACATAAAAGACATTCATAAAACATAAAGAGAATGACTCAAGAAAAGAGAAAAATATAAAGAAAAGAAAATATTAAGAAATGGAAAACATATGAAGAATTAGAAAATTCCAGAACTCATATGCAAATTAGTTACTTCCATGCATCTTTGAGATGATTTTATATTCTCATTTTCAATCCACCAGGTGCCTTCTAGTTTAGTGGCTACTACGTAGATTAGGTTTTTCTCACACACTTGCTCCTAAACTTTATGGTGGGCTAGTATGGGGGTTGTGTTAATATTTTGAACTTCCAGCCTACAACTACACCCTTTATCATTATTGGTGATGCATGGATTCTTCTGTCTCTCCACAATGATAGCCTTATCGTTTATGTCTTGTGTTGGAGTGATGATGGTTATTGGCTTTTGCATATGATTAGGAGATATCATTTTTATGAGGAAGGTTGTTGCATCATATTAGCCTTGTGCTAGTTCAGGTGATGTAGTAGGTCCATGAGTGTTTTGCTTCAACTTACGACCTTTCCTCCAGAAGGGACGTTTTCGAGACTTTGGTTGAGATCTACTAGCGTTATCATTTATGTGTATATTCATAGCACAAGTGGCATTCTCTCGTTAATGTTGTGATGTTAAACCTTCCTATGTTTTTGGAGGTGACATATGATGGAGGTGAGTATGAGAATATTGAGGATATGATATAGGATGAGAGGTGTGAGGTGGTGATCTCATATAAGATGTTGCAGGATAATGATATCCAGGAGAGTAGTAGTAGTGATTTGAAGTAGAGGAAGTAAAACTAGTTGGTAAAACAGGGTGTTGAACATAATATATGTGTGGGTTCGGTTAGTAGGAAGGATAGGGTTGGTTTGGTGGTGGCCTCTCCCACAACTATGGTTGTTGCCGCTGTGGTTGATGTCAGTGTTGAGGTTGGTAATAAGTCCCCGTAGGATCGTACGGTTGGTTTTGGGGTTGTCTAAAATTACTGCACAAAAGAGGAAATCTCCTAGGCATGTACTTCTGTACAAACTTTAAATTTAATGCCCCTACCTAGCTCTTACGTAGATGCAACAAGATCGGGAAATGGCCCCTCAGATGGTCATATATGCAAATGTCACATCCATTATCTTCATCTATGGTTGAGTCTATAGCCTCACTTTCTTCAACCATTTTTCTTATTTGTTGATAAGTGTTCCTAGCTATTTCTTAGTTATTTTTCCTCCTTTTGTTGTGATCACTTAATTTGCTTTGTGTCACTCTCTCCTCTATGCTTTCAAGAAATTTTTAGCTTTCTCCTTCATCCCTTCCTACATCTTGCCTAGCTTTGCTTCAAGCTCATTGATAAAATTTTGTATTGACAAGGTTGGTTGTAAAATCATCACATCAAGAGCTACAACTTTTTCCTCATCATAGATATGGACCCTTTTCTTTTGAATAATTGGGTCCCAATTTTTTTTCTCTACATTCTCCCATTTGCATAGCTCTTCTTCTTTTGCCACATGCTCAATCAACTCTCAAATTCGATGGGTTCGTAGCTTGTATAATTGACCTTGAGAATACATTCCAAGGGTCTCCCTTGTTTCATTACAAAGCCATCTATGATGTGAAAAAGTTTCCTTTTCTCAAAGAAACCATGGCATGGGCATCTATTCAATAGAGAATAATATCTATCTAAGGCCATGTCCAAAGGTTCTTGTTGTTCTTATCTCCATTCTTGGATTTGTCTCCTTAGGTTCAACACTCTCTCATAGGTTTGGTATTTTTTATTAAAAAGTTCCAGCATTGTGGACCACTAGTGAATGAAACTTGGTTCCAACAATCTATACCAACTTTCAACTTCATCGATTAGTGCCCTAGGAAAGAGCTTAAGCTTTTGCCATCCATTTTCAATATTGTACAAGACACAAGCATCATGGAAAGCTTATATATGATGTTGTGGATCCAAGTTGTAGCCTCCTACAAATTTAGGAATATTATTTATATCAAGCCTAGGTAAGCGACTATCCCTACAATGCCTATGAGGTATCTTAACTACCTCCGTGATCTACATCAGGCTCTTAGTGGCCAATAAAGGTTCATCATCATCAGAAAATCTCTATTTCTGTTTGTTTGATTATGATAATCTTGTCGATGCTCATTATTATGTCTTTGATTTCTCCCTTGTGTTTGATTTCTATCTTTATCTTGACACCGTAGTGGAGCTCTATCTCTATACCTACGTTCACCTTTATTAGAACTAGACATTGAAGAGAAAGAGGAAGATGAGGAACTCAAAGAATTTCCATGGCTTCTATAGTTCTTCCCATGGTCCCTTAATTTATCTTTTCTAAGTTTAGAGGGGGTCCTAGGCCTTAAGGCCCTCCTTGTTCTAGGACTTTCTCCATATCCTCTAGGATTGTTTGCCTTAGCTGAACATAGTCTTTGAGTGTAGTAAGGATCTAAATGAACATAGGAAACACTTGTTTGAAGTTGTTCACTCCAATTTTATTTAGTGTAGATCCTATCATTTCTTCTATGAGTGCTTTCATCATATGATGCATCATTTATCCTATGTGAAGGATTTGCTGGGATGTACCCAGGGATTGATATTGAAATTCAATGGGAACTTCTTGGTCTACTGAGGTAAGAATAGTTCCATTTACTACTTTCCATCTAAACCATAAAGGGTTTTTTAGAGATACTCGATTTTTTTGATAGGCTATGAACACGTCATCATAATTACAGAAACACAAATTTGCCTCTGGTAAAAATTTCTTTGTTGGGTTAGATGGTCGGCACCTAAATTGAGAAATATTTCGGGGCTTCTCAGTTGTTAATATATAAAGTCCAAGGAGCATATCTTGTGTTGGTTTAGTAATAGGACTTCCATTACTTGGAGACAAAAGATTTGTATGAGAAAACATCAGTAAACAATATTCCAAAATTGCTTCTATTGATAAAGGTAAATGAACAGCCATCCAAAGTCTGCATTAAACCCTGTGCAAACTGCCGGATGTAAACGAATGGCTCGCTCTTTTACTAAAATAGGTTGAAACGCAAGTATTCCAAATTTGTGTAAAGTAGGTGCCCGATTTAACAATACGGGGTGTCCTAATAGAATTTGTTGAAGTATTTTCCAAACAACGGGTATCCTTCTTTGAATTAATAGTTTAGCAGCCCTTATATTGGCAACAACGCCTTGGCCAATTAAATTACGAATTAAAAAAGGTTGAAAAAGTTTGATTGCCAGTTCACGGGGTAATCCACATTGATGTAATGCAAGAGAAGGACCCACTACGATAACGGATCTCGCCGAGTAATCCACTCTTTTTCCAAGTAAATTTACGCGGAATCTCCCTTCTTTGCCCGCAATAACATCTGAAAACGATTTATACGGCCTATTACGAAAGTGGTCTTTCCTTGGTTGTCCACTTTTACCACTATCTAGAAGCGCATCTACAGCTTCTTGGAGTAATCGTTTTTGAAGTGTCAGGAAATCTCCTGTTGAGTAGAAAGGACCCCCTTGTATTTCGAAACTATTCTGAAGATTCTTATTCCGAAGAATAACCTTTTGATAAAGTTTATTAAAATCTGACTCAACAACAACTTGTTCACCCAAAACAAAAATAGGTCGTAGTTCCGGAGGGAGAACTGGTAATAGACATAGAACCATCCAGTCCGGGTTTATTTTTGCCTGTATCAAGTTTTTAGCGAATTTTATGCGTTTGACCAAAAAATTCTTTCTTTTTTCTATTTTGTTTTTTCTCTTTTGGATTCGGTGATTCTTTAAGAGCTTCCTCCATTCCATATATGAATGATTTAGAAGAGCTCGTAGATTTAATCCAATTAGTTGTTTTTGTATACTGGTTCCCCCGGTAGCTAATTCTCTTTCTTGGAATTCTACAAAATTCCAACCAGAAATATAAGGGACAAGAATTTCCATCCAGGATGTAATTTCCCCGTGTTGTAATAGACCCCGGAATCGCAATATAGTAGGTTTGTTAGCCGCGGGCCTAGCAAGAAAAAGATTTAGATAGGTTTTTTAGAATCCTCCCCTTAGAATCGGACGTGAAAGTTACCATTCATCCGGCTCAAGTCACTATCAAAAGTCTTGATAAACTTTTTTCTCGTAAAAACTAACCAAAAGGTTACTCGTTGCTCAAGTTCTAAGTAAACGATCTTGTTTGTTGCCTAAAACTAAAAACTATAGAAATTTTGAGCAGTCTTTTCCCATCTTTTTTCAAAGAAAAAAGTTTCGACTCGTCTGAAACTAACTCATAAGGTTTGTTTATGTCGTTCGTTCTATTGGATCTTTTAGGTTTCTGCTCTACTTCGATGGCTAGAAGACTAACGAAAGCCTATATGCAATGACTAGACTTCGAAAACCATTTTGCCCGGAATAATGTGTTTCGAGGTAGTTTCCACGAAATCGGCTGATTCCAAGATCGAAAATATGTGTTATTTGAGCGAAGCCAAAAAAAGCAGTTCGATATAATGAAATATCTCAACCTTAGACTAAAATCTCTTTTTCAATTTTTTTTGTTTTGAAATCTAAGCTTCATGCTACTCATAAGGATTAACATGTCAGACTTAAGAGCATCCTAAAAAAAAGGATGACAGTTTTTTTGGTTCTGTATAATTGGAACTTCTGATAAAATCACACATTGCAGTATACTAGGTCTTTTATTTCGGAATTTTGTTTTCCTATTAGAGTCGCGATGTAACTGGGGACACGCTTGATATACCATATATGAGTCACTGGACTTGCCAATTTAATGTATCCCATTCGATATCTTCGAATTCGCGAATCCATAAACTCAACCCCGCAATGTTCACACAGAACGGAGTCGTTTGTCTTTTTACGGTCAACAAAGGCGAAGCCTTTCTTATCTTCTCCGAACTTGTTTTCGCAAGCACACTTTTTACTTTTCACGGGTCCAAAAATTCGTTCACAAAACGATCCGTTTCTTTCTGGTTTATTTGTTGCTAAGTCGATAGTCTTGGGATTAGTAACCTCCCCAATTCTTTTTCCGTTTGGTAAAATGGTTTCAGACCAAACGCGAATCTGCTCGGGAGAAACTAATGTAATTTTCAGTTTTTGATGTTCTTTTTGTGAGTCAATCATACAAAACTTTGCTTGATTTAGACTTCGATTCTATCTAAATTAAAGTAGACATGGTTTTGTCTAATAATGTGTGTGATTTAAAATATTAATGTTTTCTAAGAGATAGATAGTTAATACCTTTACAGCAATTGTGTATAATATAACTAATCTAGATAACTAACCATCCCCAACAATGGCGCCAATGATTAGTGGTGAGGTATCCCTATGCCCACCATAAGAATCACAAGTGTTCACACATGATCTGGTCGAATTTCATGGATGGGACTAGTTGTGGCATCTAGATCGCTATGCCTTGATTGCAGTTTGTTGACTTCCCACTTGGACTAGTGGTAGCTTTGTCACATATGGTTTAGTCCTGAGCGAGGCATATGATTTTTATTATTTTATATTTTATTGTTCTACAATTAACAATAGGTTGAAACTCAATTTATAATCAATTCAACTAATCTAATTGCTAATTAATAATCAACTACCCTAACATAAGTATCCAATCCCACTTCCTGTGCACATCCTGAACACATATAACACTGCTAGGTTACCAAATGTTAAGTGTTGCTACCAAGAGTCATAAGCATGCTCTACGTGATCGTACTTATGTGCCTAATTAATTAACATGTATGAAAATGTAAATATTAACTAAGTACATGAAAAGTAAATTGCATGAAAAGTAAATCTAATCTAAATCAAAGTGTTGCAATGAATAAGAATCAATCTCCATCTTATTGTCGTTCATGGAATATGTCCAAGTACATTGCCAATTGAATAACACTTCATGCAACTAACTCAGATCCACTCTGTGGGCACTCATTGATTGTTCTCTAAGATTACAAAATAAAACTACAAGAATTTGGCTACTCTATTGACAAAACTATGAAAAGATATGCAAAATTATTGCCAAATTAGAAGCCCATGCACTATATTTATAGGCTAGCATATTGCCCCTGATGTCAAATACCCGATGTCACATCTGGGCTCTGATATCGGATACCTAAGGTCGAGGCTCCGACGTCAGATACTTAACGTCGGAGAAAATGAAGAAATGTGCTTCATTAGCTATTTAATAAAAATATAGACTTTAGAGATGGGTTTACATTATTCCGTCTAATAGTTTACTTTTTTACTTGACTTGTGTTAATAAGAGATGACAAATATTTATAAGCAAGAGGTCGCTTATTCTCTTAAAATTGAGGCTCTTCAATCCTATTAACTCTTAGTGGTTTGTCTTAAGCATTTTTTACGGAGTTATTGTAGCAAAACCTTCTTTTGAGGAGTAATGATCTAAGGATGGAAAATACTAATGTCTCTTAAACTATAGATACTATGAAGAGTTCTAACCTTTTGATTTTATTTTACCTAATGATTTATATGAATCTCTATCAAAAGATAATACTTTACGATACGTATTTCTAAAAATTATTGAATTTATTTTCCTGAATAAAGGTTTTACACCAATGATTTAGACTATCCTTAAATACCATGGAATTAATTTTTTTCATACTTGCGATTTTTTTGAATCTTTTTTGCTTATCAAACTAGCCAATTCTGAAATGATTAAGAAATCATTGATTCTTAAAGTTTTTATGGATCAGTGTAATATTTTTATTACTTAGGAATGGAAAGCAGATTTTGATACTTATTCTTCTAATTACTCTAAAAATCCTTGCTAGATTAACTTAAAAAATCTTCCTCTTATTTTTCAAAGTGTTGAAAGTAAAATTGTTAGAAACATTGGCACAATCTTGAAGATAGAGTTTAAAAAATTACTATATGGTGTGTAACGCACATGCTATTTTGTAAAGATTAATTTATGATAAAGGAAGATAGAATTAAAACTCAAGGCCAATAATCAATGTTATTCCTATAAAATTATGTACTATAATTTATAAGGATGTTGCAACTATTATTGTCATAAAGGCCATGTTATTAGAATGTATCATATTCTCAATAAAAAAAGTTGTTTATAAGATCAAGAAACAATAACTTTTGAAAAAGGTAAATAATGGTAGTTTTTAGTAGCTACAAATGAAATCTTTTTCACAAGTTCTCAACCTTTTACTAATCTTTTTAATTCTAAAGGTACCAATAAACTCTTGATATCTAAAGAGAATTCCTATTTAGAAAAAAGAAATTTTAGCAAGGATCAACAATAGAAATATTGATATGGATGGATTTTACTTAGTGTAACATAAAAAGAAGAACCTACAAATACTACTTTTAATTTAATAACCCCAAAGGTACCTCCTTCTCTCTCTACTTCTACTACTATTTCAAATACAATGCTTTTTTAGCTATTAATAACATGAATTATGAGATAAATGTTAAGCTTCAAAAATTAAGGATGGGAACCTCCTCTCCTATATCTCAATGTTAAGTTTATCATTGAATATTTGGGCCCTTTCTAATAAGTCTTGAGCAAAGAGTGTCAATCTTTCAAACTAGCATTTATCTCCAAATTTTCTTTTCTCGCAAGAAATAAAGATTTAAATGCATAATATTAGTTTTGTTAGTAAACGCATTATTTTTTCTGATTCTTATGAAGTTAATAAAGGAGATGTTTCTATTCTTATTAATAACAATTGGACAGGAAAACTTTTGAATTCTAGTTTTGGCAACCTCAAAAGAGTTATTTAGATTACTTCTCATAGTGAAAAAAGAGACTTTAGACTCTATAATGTTTATGCTCCTATAATTTGAATGATCAATTAGAGGTTTAGAAATATCTTCTATCTCTACCTAAAGTTCTTTAGATTATCGAAGGTGATTTCAATATAGTTGAAAGTCATTTAGATAAACTTGGTGATCTTTCTTCTCATCGTCTCCTTAAGAAAAAGAAGGTTGGTGCAATTTTAAAGAAAAATAATTTTTTCTAATGATAGCTCTTTATTCTCTCATCATTTAAATAAGAAGCATTATACTTGGTGTAATTATCAACATGATAAAATTTATTATCCTCTTAATAAATTTTACATCTCTAATATTTTCTTTTGGAAGCCTATAAGAGAAGTACAAGTCCATTTATCATATAGTTTTTTATTAACATTATTCTCTCTGGAATTAATTCTTCCTTTTTTGAAAAGCATGAACTTTTTGGCATAAATGCTAATATGTTCACAAGACCTAATGGAAAAAAAAAAGGAAGTCTACTAGTATTATTGGTTGAATTGATTGATGGTAGTAAACTACTAATAGAGTTAGAAATTATACTAGATGACTTGGAAAGTAATGTGGTAAGCATAAGTATCAAGTTGAAGAAGATTTCGTAGAATCTATTAAGCAAATGCAAATTCTTTGAAACTAGAATCCCTTTGATTTTGAAACTTAAAAAGTTTTGGCTAAAGATCTTTATGCTAAACAATGTTGGGATGTTTTTGAAGCTAAAACTACTCTCACTAAAAGTCTAAGGGGTTGGATAAAAATTAAAGTTGAATCTTGCAAGGAATTTTTAAAATTTCTAAAAGAAAATAGTCAAGTACCTAAACTAGAAAAATCATTGGAAATGATTTATTTCATGCTTTCCAAGAAGCCATTAAAAATGTGTCTCTTGATAAAAATATTAATAAAGGTATGATTTGTCTTCTTCCTAAGAATGGAGATCTTCAACATATTGGTAATTAAAGGCCTATTTCTCTTCTTACAAATACTTATAAAATTTTAGCTAAATGCATGGCTTGCCGAAGATTATTGAGGATATCATCAAACCTGAGCAAACTAATTTATTAAAAGTGGACATAAATAATGTTATTGGAAAACTTGGGAGGGAATGTAGTAGGCTTTTGATACTAAGATATTGCTTTTATTAAGTTAGATTATGTCAAAGATTATGATAAAATTGAATAGAATTTTATTATTTCTTGTCTCTATAAATTGGGATTTGATGATTATTTTATTTTTCTTATTTATACCCTACTCACTAATAATAATGCTCAAGTTGCTACAAATTCTGGATTAATTTTTTCCTTATCTCATCAATGGTGAATTCATCAAGGTTATCCTCTAACTTCCTATCTTTTCATTATTGTTGTAAACTTTCTTTTACATAATCTACATTATGATCTAAAAAGGAATATCATTAAGAAAATTTTAATTAATGATCAAGATATGAAATTGCTTAAAATGCACTTTGCAAATGATTCTTTTTTATGATCAACAATTCTTTACAACATATCAATACTCTTTTAGCTAGAGAGAAGGATTATTGCATGTTATATGGGTCTCGAATCAATTTGCAAAATTTTTTTATTTATTGTAATGGCAATATTGATGAGTGGATTACTCTCAAGGCTTGGAAATTTTTTTTAAAAGACTATCTTCAAAATTTTGGAAGTACCTTTTTCTGTCAAACCTAATCTTACTATTTTGTTGAATTATATCATTTAATAAATTAAAAAGAAGCTTGATAAATGAAAAGAAAAAAAGCTCACCTTTTCTAGGAAAGTTTTAGTTATTAAGAAAATG
>MNCI01007799.1:144493-177264 GCA_015680685.1 Gnetum montanum | reverse complement strand
CCTCGACTATTAGAAAATGTAACGGTTCAGTTGAGACCTCACACGTAACATATTAAAAATGATCACGAATGTTAAAAAACATTGAAGAAACCAGAAGATACCAATTAAATTTTCGACATAATTCCAAAACAATTCGAATTCTAAATATCATGCAGCTAAAATTATAGAAAACTTTAAAAACATAATCTTGTTAATTAACGTACTCAGCAACCACAAATTTTAGGAGTGATTTAATCTTAAGTTATTGATTTCTTGAAAATCTAAATGAAGCTAATTTTCAAACCTGGTATTCAACTTAATTCAAGCACCCGGCAACGTATTGTTCGTTTCAGCAAGATTCTTTATGGATAGACATATAGGCCAGATAGTTAGCAACTCAGCTTCCATGTGTAGACGTGAAGTCAAGATTTTGGTAACAAATAGATGAGCCTCCAGAAACCATCCTTAGATATCATCCGTACCCTTTGTGTTGATGATCGATGTTTGTCGCTAGAATATTCTGATTGTTTATGAAACCAGGTGCGGAAGTTCGATCTGTGAAAGGATAACAGCAGCAGTCAAACAAAAAACAGAGAGTGCGCAGACACGCGCGCGCAACGGCAGGGTAAACCCCCACCAACCAAAAGAAAGTCCTTTTATTAAGCGTTGGACCGACCCCGTGAGCGCACCCGACGAGGTAAGATCCGTTGCAGGTACAAGAATAAATACAGAGTTGCTGCTACTGAGCAAAATTATCTTCCGTGTAATATAAGGCGCATATTTAGCACCTTAAAACTCTCTTAGAGAGGCAAAAAAAAATATAACGAAATACATAACCATTAATTCATTCAAATAATAACTAACTTGAAATACATATTTAAGGCAATAATTTCTATTAAATAGACTTCGTGCAATTTTTGTTACACGATGCCTGTCGTTTCACCCTTCTGCCGTGCCGTGCCGTTCTGGGAGTGCATCGTAACGGGATACTATCATAAAGTGCGGTGTCCCGTAATAAATTGTTGCAACGATCAACCATTAAATTGGATCTGACAAAAACAAAAAAGATCATTATTAGGAAGAAGGTAACACCAGCAGAACTCATGAAATACAATTTTTCAGGACTATGCGTGCAATCTTAAAACAAAAACAAAAACTTGGAAACCAAAATCCTATGTCTGTTTATTGACTAAAGAATCCGATAGAAAACAAGATACCGTCCATAACTCTTCGAAAGATAAAAACAATTCTTTCAAAAAAAGGCTGGCCAGAGGGCATCAGGGTTCAAAGAGATTCAAAATCCCAGATATATGAAATCATCGAACAACATCTCGCAAACAAAACAGATCCGCCACAACGAGAAAGACCTCACAGAATAATCACAAAAAAGGAACCTTATTCTGAACTTTAAACAGACATCAAGGAATAAGAGGACAAAATCTCGCAAACCAAAGAGATCAACAACAACAAGAAAGACCTGCCAGAATAATCACAAAAAAAGAACCTTATTCTGAAGTTTAAACAGACATCAAGGAATAAGAGGACAAAATCTCGCAAACCAAAAAGATCAACAACAATTAGAAAGACCTGCCAGAATAATCACAAAAAGGAACCTTTTTTTGGGCCTCAAACGTTGAACAGACGACAGATGATAATCCTTCGAAAAAACTTACGAATCGCAGATGAAGAATTAAAAAGACAAGCGACTACGAAACTCCTAAGTGATAGAAGCAAAAGAGAAAACCTAAAAAGAAAAGGAGACTCACCTTCGATAAGCGCAACGGCAAGAGCGTACAGAATCAAAGATCAAGATCTAAATCAAGAAACCCTAACAGCCAGATCCAGAAGAAGGGAAAATCATCAATTCACATCTGGATGGAACCAAGGCGACGTGTTACCTGCAGAAAGAAGATCTGCCACAACAAGAAGATGAAACCGAAGAAGAAGCGGAAGCGGATCCACGACCTCCGAAAACAATCGAAACGAAACCCTAGGCAAAGCAATAACATAAAGACGCAGGGGGCGCGTTATATAGGACAACTATGTCGGCAAATTCACGAGATTGCACGGACGGTAGAGGGTGAGCCACGTCGGACGACATTAAATTATTTTGTTATTTTCTACGTAAAACGTTGGTTCGCGTTTGTGGAGGGAAAGACGAAGGGACAGGTCAGCGCCCATTGGTTTTCCGCAAGGCGGTTCCTCTCCTTGTGCGTTGGCATCCACCAATTGAATTACATTACATTACATGCTTTATTTGGGATTGTCGCTTATGTAAACGTGTGGCCTCTTTCAGACCGTATTATATTGTTTATTTTTTAAATAATAAAAAAAATTATTTTACATATTTAGTTAGAGGTCTCGATCTCCTACCTAAGAAGGAGCGTAGTTGCACGTTATGTTGACGTGGGGCACTTGAGCATGAACGGCATAGTTTTCTCACCTGTCATCATATATCTGAAGCAAAAATACAGCATCCATCAATAATTTGTATAATTTATTTTTGATAGTAGCAAGATGTTTATTTTTGAATTCAATTTAAACATAACTAATCCAAAAAATTTAAGTTTTCACTTATCCACCGACCCGCTCAGGTAGATATCTTTGAACTAATGTCTGTGGTGGGATTGAATGGAGACCTGGTCACATGAAATGCCTGTTGAGCCGGTCATGTGCTTTTGTTTGTGTCGGTTAAATAAAAAAGGATTTATTATGTATTTTATTCTTGCCCAAAAAGAATAGATTATGTATTTTTAGAAACTGCGCTGGTGGCGGCAGCTGTTTCACCCAATCATGATGAGCCACGCCACGCTATGGCGCCGAAAGCATCGGATTTGACGGAAGGCAGGAACAAACGAGGGTTTTGCTATTTATTGAGATTCGTTTTGCGTAATTTTAGGGTTTCTAGAATATTCGCGATGCTGTGCTGAAACTTTAAGCTAAGCTCTCCACCGCTAAAGTTTCGCTACTATTATGACGTAACGGCTATTGATTTGCTTTGCAGGCTGTGGAAGGGACGTAGAAACATCAAACTGTTTTGTTTTAAGAATGCTAGTCAACGTGAAGGAGGTTGGCTAAACGTACCTTTCCACATTAATTCTAAAATTGCTTAGAGAAACCTGCATGTTATTGTTATTGCATGCTACTGCAACAATTTCGCAGTTTGAATCCTCCAAACTTCATGGGATATAATAACTCTTATGTTGATGTAGAATGGTACGGTAATTCATACAAGTGTAGTTAGTTGTATAAGGCCGAGCAAGATATGAGTAGATGGAGAAGGAAAATTATAGAAAAGAAGTAAATTGTTGTTGATTTTTGGTTTGGACTACAATCTATTCGAACATGAGTTTCGAAAAGCATGTATACATGCAACCATGACCCTATCAACTAATGAATCCATATTACAATTGTGGACAATTTAAGCATTTTGAATCTAGTGTCTTGCATATTTCACCCGGCAACAACCAAGACATAGTCCAATGAATGGTAGTGGCAAGAGTGAAGCCAATATCACGAGGAAACCTCCAAACAAACGATTCCAAGTTCCTCTTATCATTTTTCAAGTATTAGTTAAATACTAACTTATCATTTTCTTAGATCTAAAACTTTTGTTACTTTAACAAAAGAATATAACAATTTTTTTTTGGGTGGAGAAGCCAACTACTAATCATAGATTAGTAACTCTAAATAATATTTCATCCTTAATGCTCCAGAGAATCTTATTGATAATGCTAAATAATATTCCATCTAGAATGCTAGAGGAAGAGCTTATTCGTAATGCTATATAATATTTCATCTATAACATTTCAAAGATAGCCTATGTATTAAATAATATTTCATCCATAACACTAGCATGCTAGAGGAGTATATATGCAAACAACAATACATGCAAATTCAAAATTTCTTACAACACAAGATTTAATACCAAACTTAGAATTAGTTATCTTTCTAATCGTGCAATCATAGCGATATCACCAAAATTGTTATAGAATAAATAGAATTTGGTAAAATGGCAACTTTAATAAATTTTATTAATACAATAGATGAACTAAACTTCAACAATGGAAGTGCCTTTCTCCCACGCTCATTCTTTTGGAACTGCTTTTCAATCTCTAAGTAGATCAATTCTGGGAGATTGATTGGGAATTTTCCACTTAAAATGACGCACGCATGGGTAAAGAAGGCTATCACTTTGCTTGGCCTCACCTCATGCCTATCATCTTATCCCTTGTATCTATTTATGTAAGATTCTCTTGGCCAAATTATAGCTATATATATTAAATATATAACTAAGCCAATTGCTAGTCTATTGAGCAAACCACAAAGCAACAAACAAAAATTGTAAGTAACAAAGCAATAGCAATTACAATCCAACAAAACAATGTCAAGTAAGTCAATGAATTTAATAAGGTAGTTATCCACAAAAGTTATTGAATTTACATGGAAAATAATATTCACATAATTGTAACGTGTATTCACTTACTATATTTAAGTAATGATTTCAAGATAAAGTAGTATATTTAGATTTCATAGTAGAATTAAGAATATATACTTCAAATCCAACTCCAGAGATACAACCACTAATTACACATCTACTTCAAGATTAGCATAGAATGATACCACCAAGCTTAACAGTTATATTTCAAAGAAACAATACATAAAATAATGTTCACAATGGAAATATAGATTTTTATTTCAACCATATTAAATAAACTAATTAAAATAAATAAAATATCTTGCATCATCAATTTTAGGATATATATTTATGTATAGCAACGTTTTATAGATCAATATAAAGTTGCACCACCTCTATAACTACAATTTACGCTTATCCCATATTACTTAATAACATCATTATAAATATATTAGCTTAATGGTAAGAGTCTTAAGTTTGATTTCCCTAGGTAATACTTATTTTTAAATTTAAAACAAATGTAAAAGGAATTCTAAAATTAGTCCAATAGATCCAAATGTACATAAATAAAAATTTTCAATTTCAAATATGTTGAAAATGTACATTAAATAAAAACTTGGCATAAACCTCGTAAAAATTATCTTATTATTTTACTTATTAGTAATTTTAAATTTATTGATATAAATGCTACACTTTGGAATATGAAATCTTTTTACAACTTTCTTATTTGAAAGTATATTGCTTAAACAAAATACACTATTTCTAGTTATACAAATTATTTGCTATTATATATGCTGCAAGTTCTCAAATTTGCAATGAAAATTGTTAATAGTGTATAACTCATTTACAATATTATATATAGTTATCTATCCTAAACTCTACCTTATATAAATGTTTTTGATGAGCAGCGAGTACCCCTTACACCCAACCATATGAATCACAAGTGTTCACATGCAATCCCATCAAACTCTATGGATGGGACTAGTGTGGTATCTAGATTGTTAAGCATTAAACTAGTGGTAGTTTAGTCATGTATGGTTTAGTCCAAAGTGAGGCATATGATTATTGATGTTGTGCAACCCTTAAACTAATTGAATGATAATATGGAAATTAATTAATTAGTCTAATTAATAACAAGAAGATAAATTCTAAGCTAGCCTAAAGGCAATGAGTGTCCATTCCTAGTTTGTCGTACATGTCCTAAACTCACGTATCCATTACTAGGATTACCAGGTATTATGCTACTCAGTGAACCAAGCAATAACATTGCTTAGATAACCAAGTGAATACATGTTTATGCTCAAAACTAGTCATTCTCATTCTACTAATTGATTAATATGCATGAAAATGTAAATATTAACTAAGTACATCAAAAGTAAATTGCATTAAAAGTAAATATATTCTAAGTCTAAGTGTTGCAATGGATAGGAATCAATCTTAATCTTATTGTCATTCACAGAATGTGTCCAAGTACAATGCCACTCAAATAAGATGTTGTACAACTCACTCAAATCCATGCTACGGGCACCAACTAACTGTTTGTTGGGATTATGGGAAAAAACTACAAAAACTTGGCTACTTTATTGACCAAATGTTGTCAAATACACGATGCATGCTCCCATATTTATAAGCAAATATAGGCATTACGTCAATGGAGATGCATGAACCTATTTAGCTGCTTTGACAGGGATGTGTTGACGAGAATGCATTGACGGGACTTCGTCGATGAGAATGCGTCAACACATCTAAGATGCGTTGACGAGGCTTTGTTAACAAGGATGCATTGATGAAGCTGCCCAACATATCACGTCTCATCACATTTCAAATAGATATTAAGCATAAAATATCGAATACAATGTAGTAATATAAAAAACAATAATAATAAAATATAACAAAGTTTAATATAAACATTATCACTCGAGCCTTATCTTAACAAAATGGAGTTATCTTTGTTTATTTGTAATTTCTTTAAATCATCTATAATAATTTTCCCCATGCCTTTTTTAGTTTTCTTTTCAATGGCTTTTCTGGGATAGTGATGTAGTAACCTTTTTTTATAAGCTCATTGTATGATCTTCTTTACACATGCCCAAAGCATCTAAAAAATCATTCTTGTAACTTATCTAAAAAAAGCTACTTCAAGACTTGTTACTCATCATTGGCGTCATTGTTGGGGATTTAGTTTAGCTAAGTGCACTAAGTAGAAAAAGATAGTGACATTATACAAAGACATTATGAAGACAATCAACAATAAATCATGAAGGAAATAAGAGTAAGCACATTGTTTTTTAAGAAAAAGCTAACATAGCTTCTTCTTGCAAGGATGAATCTCCACCATTTACAAGTAGAACCAATCAAAGACAGGAGGTCCAAAAAATGCCCTAACAACTTCATGTTGTCTACACTCATCTGAATCCTTACACTATGGATTTCGCTTTCATCCTGCATCAGGATGAGTAGCTACGATGGAGGGATATGGAAGATAACATTATGTTGCCTCTCAGTTGATCTATTCCTACCATGCTAATGAACAATCTCATCAAGCTAGGCATCACTACACTTAATACAGAGTACGAGGCTTATGACCATATTTACAGGGATTATCATGCCACCAATGCCCAATGTAAAAAGGATCAATAGATGGAAGCATGATATGAGGCTTCTAAGAGCAGGAGGGTCCCAACCTAGTTATTCTTGCAATAGCATACAAAAGATGAGGACTTCTTTTGAGCCAATCCCAATATATAGACTCTCCTCCTTTCTATGATGGGGGAGACCCTTAACCAAAGCTTGCAATCCAACAATGGGCAACTTGGATAAGGGAAAGAACGAATCTCAAGACCAAGGGACCTTAACAGATAACAACCATACCCATTCATTCAAAAGTAAGCATAACAATAAGCACAAAGATAAAGATAAACAAGCTGATCATGGCAGGGATCAAAGAAGAGGAACTAGCAAGCATTGTTCTTGTGTTAATTCTCCTTCTTCCTCACCCTCATCATCTTCCTTTTCCAACTATAATAAGAGCAATAGAGGTTGAGGTAGAAGAAAGAATAGCCATGACTAGCATGGAGATGAATAACAGGATAGGGATGAACACAAATCCCATTGGAATGATCGAGAATAGGGGCAAGGATAACAATAAAGGGAGGAGCATCATTGAGAAGGTTAACATAGAAGGACTCATCATAGACATCATGCTCGTGACAAGGGCCATTGAGATCATTATGACTATGATGAGCCTCTGCCAACATATGATGATGGTTGTGACATTTGCCAATATGAACATCCTAAGGGATGTTGTCCAATAATGTCACATCTGTAAGAATTTGGGATGTACACTTTAAATCCTAGATTAGTAAAATGGCAGGCACCCAAGTGGTTGCTTTATCCACAAGGTAACTAATGAGTGGCGAGGCATCCCTACGCCCAACCATACGAATACAAGTGTTCACGCGTGATCCAGTCGAACTTCGAGGATTAAGTGCTTATGTGCCTACATTGAACAAGTATGAGTTATGCAATCGTTGTCTTCACAAGCTTACTTGTAAGGCTTAATTGTATGGTTAAGTAAACATGAGGTATGTGATTTTTATTCTTTTACGTTTTATTTTCTTGATGCTTAAAAGATAGAAATGAGGTAATTTAATAACTAATTTGATTTAACTAGTTAACTATTTTCTAACTAGTCCTAACACTAGCATCCATTCCCACTCTCTGGACACATCCTAAACCAATGTAACACTACTAGGATTACCAAACACTAGTCTTTATTGGGTTACCAAGTGTTCCCACGTATGCTCGGAGTGGTCGTGCTGAGTGTGATAATTCGTTGATAATTAATAGTTCAATAGAAATAACATTGATTAACTAATGAGAGCATCAAATAACAGTAAATAACATTAAATGCAATAATTAAGCTATTCTGAATGTTGCAAGGTTTATCACAAAGTTCATCTTTATTTCTGGACACAAGGTATGCTCAGGTACAAAATGCTCAAATAAAGATTTGTTCACTTTATGACTCCTATTGCGAGCACTCCAAGATAATTCTAACTTTGGAAGGGAAAAACTACAAGAGTTTGGATAAGGGACTAAAAACTAATACCAAACCAAGTGCCCCTATCTCTTATTTATAGGTAAGAAGACAGGTTCTAACATCGCATGTCCGATATCGCTTCGGCATCTCTGATATCACGTATTCGATATCGGGGGTCCGATATCGAGGATCCGATATCAAGACTCACCAGCAACTATAAGCAAAAGTTACACCAACAATTTATTATATGAGTGGAGAACCTTCTTAATCTTAGGAGTAGTATTAGCAGTGGCAACATCCACAGTCATAGGGGATGCCACCACCATGACAATAATATCCTTATCGGTAACTTGATCCTATGGATACTATGTCCAATAGCATGTACCCCTGCATGACTCCTCTAGCCACACCTCCTTCCCTTACCACTACTACCCTTCAAAATACTACAAAGCACCTTCTCCAAGAGGGGAGTCTCCTTTTTTCTTTTATCCTTCTCAACACCCATCCACTCCTACATCACAACCAACTACACCTTTGCCACCTACTCCATCCATGCAGGGCAAAATTCCCACAACAAAGAAATGCCATGAGGGTAGTGAATCTACAACATGATATCCATTTGAGTGGTCCTAAACCCAAGCCTCGTAAAATGTCATTCTTTAGAACTAGTAGTCCCACGAAACCCTCATAGACACCTATGGTTATCAGCGCTACTACTTCTACCTTTTAAAGCCCTATTGAGTCGCCTTCAAATCAAACATCTTCCCAAGTCCACACTATCATGCTAACCCATGTGATCACAGATTAGATAAAGGCCAACCACCTTTCCAGGAAGCAATCTGGTCCTGGGAGTCCCCTCATTTACTTATAGATTGTAGGAAATAAACCATACAAGGCTCTTTTGGATTCAAGTTTCGAAGTCAACTTAATTTCTCAAGAAATTTACAAGGCTTGGAACCTACCTCCTTTGAAAAAGAGCAACATCATATTAGAGTTAATAGATCATTCCATCACTATCCCTCTAGGGCTAGTGGAGGACATTGTGACCATCATTAGTGGATGGTCCTATCCTATTGATTTCTTGGTGATCCATGTGGAAACTTGCAAGGGGGGCTTCTTTATCATTATGGGAAGAACATGGTTAAGCATAATAGATGCCAAGATGGGGATATGAGACTTTTCCTTAGAAATTTCCAAGGAACATAAATTCGGTAAAGTTGATAAGAAGAGAGTTCCATGCATTCCATACGATATCCTTTGGTAATCTAATCCCTATGGATACTATGTCTAGTAGCATATATCCCCACATGACTCCTTTAGCCATGCCTCCTTCCCTTATCACTACTACCCTTCAGAATACTACAGAGCATCTTCTCTAAGAGGGAAGTCTCCTTTTCACTATTATCCTTAACTCCCATTAGCTCTTGCACCATGGCCAACTACACCTTTGCCACCTGCTCCATCTATGCCAAGTTAAATTCCCATATAGCCACAACATAGAAATGTCATGAGGGTAGTGAATCTACAACATGATATCTGATGAGTAGTGAGGTACCCCTATGTCCAACCATATGAATCACAAAGCATTCATGCATGATTCAGTTGAATTCTATGAACTTTATCATTTCCAGTGCACTAGTCCTTTAGGAAGTGAATCTAGCCTTAAGGTCAATTGTTGTCTTCCCAATTACACTTGTGATGCTCATTGGTATGGTTAAGTGTACCTGAGGCATCCAATTTTTATCATTTTATGTTTTATAGCTTCCTGCTTGAAATGTAGATAAAAGGAATTTGATTAACTAATCTAAATTAATTAATTAACTAACATTTAACTAATCCTAACATAAGCATCCAATCCCACTTTCCATACACATCCCAAACCCATGAATCCACTGCTGGGCAACCAAGTGCTATGCTACTGGGCATACCAAGCGATAACGCTACTAGGATTACCAAGCGAATACGTGTTATGCTCAAAGTGATCATACTTATGTATTTAATCCATCTAGCTTAATTACTTCATTAACTCAATTGCTGGAAAATATTTGTGAAATAATTGAAAACATTTAACAAATAACAAAAATAATTGAATGTATAAATGAAATAGCTAATCTATCCAAAGTGCTATAAGGTTTATTAGAAAGTTTGTCTTTATTACCATACACATTGTCGTGCTTAGGTACAACAATGCTTAAATAAAGATCTGTACACTCAATGACTCCTGTTGTAGGCACTCGGAGAAAAAATTCTAACTTTCGAATGGAAAAAATGCAAGAGCTTCACTGCAACTATAATCTCTACTTATGCCATCAATGCAGTTGCAAGAGTGTATTTATAGTTGACACATGACACTACATCGATAGGGCCTCGTCGACACATGGTAAGATGCGTCGACTAGGCCTCATTGACAAGGCACAGTTGATGAGGCCTCGTCAACATAGCCAACTTAATGTGACTCATCAACATCCATCTGAGTGGTCCTAAATCCAAGCCTCATAAAAGGTCATTCTTTAGAACTAGTAGCTCCACAAAATGCTCATAGGCACCTATGGCAACCAACCCTGACACTTTTACCTTTGAAAGTCCTACCAAGCTACCTTCCAATCAAACATCTCCCTAAGTTCACACTATCATGTTGATCCATGTGGTCACAGATTCGATAAAGACTAGCCACCTTCCCAAGAAGTAATATGATCCTAGGAGTCCCCTCATCTACTTACATATCATAGGAAATGAACCATGCAAGGCTCTGTTGGATTCAAGTTCCAGAGTTAACTTAATTTTCAAAGACATGTACAAGGCTTGGAACTTGCCTCCTTTGAAAAAGAATAACATTATATTAGAGTTGGTAGATTAGTCCATCACTATCCCTCTGGGGGTAGTGGAGGACATTGTGACCACTATTGGTGGATGATCCTATCCTACTAATTTCCTGGTGACCCATGTGGAAAATTATAATGGGGACTTCTTTATCATTATGGGAAGGACATGGTTAAGCATAATAGATGCCAATATGGAGATGTAATACATTTCCTTAGAAATTTCCAAGGAAAAAAAATTCAGTAAAGTTGAGAAGAAGAAAGTTCCATGCATCACATACAATGACACAAGGTACCGTTGCATGCAGAAACTATGGATCATTAAAGACACATCACTTCAAGCATGCAATTATTATGCTAAAATAGCAATGATTCAAAGGTGCCTATATGCAGCAATCCAAAAACAAAAGGGTACTCAGTGGTTGATAACAAATGATCAAATTGAATCAACCATGTGGATGGAACCAGCTAAGGGTCTTACTAGCACCTATGTTGAAAGTATGGATAAAATGGAGCAACTCCATTGCTAACTCTTTAATACGTAAAGCAAAATGGATTGGGGAGATTTGGAGATCCCTGATAACTTCAAGCAAGAGCCCCTTGAGTTAAAGACTTTACTAGTAGATATGAAATATGATTTTCTTAATAATTACAAGCCAATTATCATCAATGCTAGACTTGCTCCTAAATAAAAATATAAATGGTTGAAAATGATGAAAAAATGACCAATAGCCTTTACTTGGTTATATCATGAGCTTACAAGAATAAATCCTTGGATATGCCAACACTGTATCTACATAGACTCCACCATTAAGCCAAAGAGGTAATTACAACAACGATTAAATCCCAAGCTCAAGCAAATTGTCAAGGAGGAGATTGAGCAACTTCTCAAAGCTAGGTTCATCCACCCAATTGCAGATAGTGAATAGGTTAGCCCACTTGTTATTGTTTCAAAGAAAGGAGGAAAATGAAGAGTCTCCATAGACTTTCAACGGTTGAACATGACAACATACAAGGACCACTTTTTGTTGTCATTTGTGAACCAAGTGTTGGACACCATAGCAGGGCATTGCTACTACAATTTCCTAGATGGTTATAATGGTTATAATCAAATGTAGATAGCACCAAGACCAAGCCAAAACTACATTCACAAGTCCCTAAAAGACTTTTGCATCCAGGAAAATGCCCTTTGGCTTATGTAATGTCCCTTCCACATTCCAATAGTTAGTCCTCAACATCTTTCAACAACAAATTGGTAGTAGGGTAGAAGTATTCATGAATGACTTTTCTACCTTTGAGGCTACATTTAGGCAAGCCTTGGACTGCCTTTAGCAAGTACCTAAAAGATGTGTAGAGACCAATTTGAGGCTGAACTAGTAGAAGAGCCACTTGATGGTCTAAGAAGGCATTGTCTTGGGGGATAGAATTGCCAGTGAAGAGATCAAGGTGGACTCGAAAAAAGTACAGGTCATCCAAGGAATCACAAAGCAACTAGTAATGGTAAAATATGCAAGGTCATTCCTTGGCCATATTGGTTATCACAAGCGCTTCATTGAGAACTTCCTGAAAATCACTAAACCATTGGTGGAACTAACAAAGAAGAATGCATTACTCACTTCGACCAGGGAATGCAAGAGCACCTTCCAACTGTTGAAACAGAAGCTTGTAGAAGCTCCAATTCTACGGGCACCTAACTGGTCTACGCCATTCCACATCATGAATAATGAATTCAATTATACTTTGGGATCTATGGTTACATAATTGGATTATCATAAACATCCCTACTATATCCATTGTGCAAGCTGAAGCATTGTTGGTGCACAATTAAACTGCACCACTACTAAAAAGAAACTCATGGAAGTGGTGTATGCCTTAGAGAAATTCAGGCACTATGCTTGGATATTAAGTTTTGGTGCACATAGAACATAAATAAACCAATGGTGAGTCCCTGTGTCATATGATGACTAGTGATTCTTCAGGAGTTTGACCTTATCATGGTGGATAGGAAGGGGACCAAGAATGTGGTTGCTAATCACTTGTCTCAATTATGATGGAACAGCAAGGAGGATAAAGGACCATTATCTTATCAGTTTGTAGACAAACACCTCTTTGCTAGAGCTATTGAAGTTTAAAATCCGAAAGATTCTAACTGGTATGATCACATCCTCTCCTACCTACTCACTCAGGAGAAGCTGTATGGATAGGACAATAGGAAGAAGTAATAGTTTCTTCACTAGGCCAAACGCTACATGAAAATCAAGAGCAACCTCTACAAGAGTTGTGTTAATGACCTGGTATGATGGTGTGTCCCTAATGATGATCAACTTTGAGTCCTCTAGAATGCTCATGAAGGCCCTTGTAAGGGCCACTATGCTAGAAGAAGGATGACCATTAATATCCTCATGGTAGGATATTATTGGCTAATGATCTTCAAGGATGTCCATTAGTTCTTCCATTTGTGTGATAGATGCCAAAGAGATGAAGTGATGACTACATCGATGGAAGGAACCCAATAGTGGATTCAACCACTAGAGCCTTTTGATCTTTGGGACATTGACTTCATGGGATCCATCAACCTCGTATTCAATGGAAAGACATACATCATCATCATTGTTGACTACTAAACTAAGTAGACTAAAGCCACCATTGTCATCGACTGTTCATCTTATACAATGGCATAGTTTGTACAAAAATATGTGGTAAATAGGTTTGGTGTGCCAAGGACACTAATTTTTGACAATGGAACACACTTTACAGGTGCCACTTTTCAAAAACTTATGCAACACTTATGGGGTAGAACACAAATTCATAACCCCATACCACCCCCAAGCTAATGGTCAAGTAGAGGTTACTAATAAGGAAATAACTAAGATACTAACATGTATAGTTAGTAAGTATATGATGGATTGGAGCATTAAACTCAGCAATGCTCTTTCGGCTTAGCGATCAACATGGAATTTTCCTATAAGTTATTTCCCTTATGAGTTAGTGTACAAGAAACTCCCAACTCTTCCTATCCAAGCAGAGCTTCGTACACTTTCAATGACTTGTGAACTGGACCTTGATTTGAGTCTAACCTAAAGAGAATGATTAATAAACTTAAACATGCTAAACAAAAAATGATTAGTAGCCCTATCCTTGAACGAAATACACAAGGCACATAACAAACAATGTCATGACCTCAAAATAAGAAAAGTTAAATTTTAACTAGGAGATAAAGTTCTTTACTAGAATCCCATGGATGTATTGCAACACAAAAAATTCCAAATGCTATGTGAAGGACCTTATATTATTTATATAGCTTCTTTCATTTGGCACCATGATGATTTACCATCCTATCAACCTAGACAAATGATTATTGGTCAACATGCAACAAGTCAAAACTTTTCTAGAATCAAGGGTAACCAATTGCAACAACATCTCAATCGATGGCTAAGCTTATTCTATTTGTCAAATCTCCTCCTTCCAACTTAGTTTTGGGGGAGATGGCCATCCATGGTAAGATCTTGTAATGGCTCCTTAGTTTTTCAACATTTTTGTTCTACATCATTCTTTATACATTTTTTTTCTTCTTGAGTATTTTGCAATTTATTTTATATATTTTTCCTTATTTAAATTTTCTTACATGGGTTTTCTTCTTTATTGCCCATTAGGACTTTGGTGCTTAATATAGCTACTAATTATTTGAAGTTCAATTGAACTATACTTGATGGCTGAATTACTTGCTTAATAACTAAATTTCATCATTGAATTATGATATCAATTAATGGAACATTGATTTTCTTATGGTATTAGGCAGTAAGCTCATGTCATCCATCCATTCCACTAAACTCCATGGAGTTATTTTGTCTTGGAAGCATGAGGTCTTTTAGTAATTACAACTTATAAAAGAATTCATGATCTTGATACTTAACGAACTTAGCATAGATCAAGTGGAATAGATAAGGGTTTGGCTTCAAACGAACTTGTCACCTTTTGTGTTTGCCTACCTTCTTGAGTTTTATGGTATTCTTATTGATTCCTCACCATCCCTACCGTCGGCCATTATAAGGAAGAATGTCTTTGCATGGTGTGATTCCCATTAGAAAAAAAAACATGGGAATTCAAAACACACCCCATAGGAAAAATGCAAAAAGAGAAAGAAAAGAATGCTTTATTAATACGGAATAGTGTATTTGGATCATGCTCCAAGAGTGTTCCTTGGAGTTTTCTTCCTTCGGCATCTATCCCTTAGAGGCAATCTAGCACTGCCACCATGGTTAGGCGTATAACCCAGCCAAAAGGGATGGCCAGTCCACTTCCTATCCTGCTTCACCCGACTTCCCATGACTTGCCTGTACTGACTTTGCCACTCCATTCTGGCACAACCTCTAACCCCAGGTATAAATGCCTTAGGTTAAACCCCTAAAGGTTACCTTAAGAGACACATTCATTATTACAATGCATTCTTTCAAGTCTTAATTACAGCTAACCTTTTGGGTCTTGTTAAGATAACAATAACACTTGTTATGAAAAGACACCATCTTCATTAGTGATGAGTCATGAATTTGCTGGCTGTGATATCGCAGCCGTCATATCACAACCCTATTGTTGCAGCGGCCGTGATATCGCATACGTGATATCGCAACCTACCACGATATTAAATACGTGATATCGCAGCCTGCCTCAATGTCTATAAATAAGAGGCGACTTTCCCAGTTTTAGGCATCTAGCTTTTCCTTTAGCGAAGCTTTGGCAATTTTTCCCTTCCAGAGATAGAATATTTTCCAGTGTCTGCCTGCAGTGTGGTGATTGTAATTGTACGGCATCCTTATTCGAGTGTGACGTACTTGGACACACACGTGATCGAAAATAAAGATCGAGATTACTTCATCATTGCAGCATTCACTTAGTTTAATTATTTTTTATTTAATTGTTATTATTTATTTCTTTCTTATTTAATCTCTCTCACCCTTATCTCCTAGTAACGCGGAATGAGTACGACTTAATCACGAGCATTTAAGTGTGACTATTTGGTAACCTAGTAGCGTACTTAGGCCATGCACTTGGTAATCCTAGTGGTAGTCCTGCATGAGGTCCAAGATGTGTATGGATGATTAAGGAACAGATGCTCATCACACTTAGGCTAGTTTAGATTCTCTCTTACTCTTTCCTCCTAGCCTAGTTAATATTACTTTCCATTACCTTCAGGAGTAACATTAGATTAGAAACCCATCATACACCTCACTCTGGACTAAACCATATGTGACAAAGCTAATACTAGTTCAGGTGGGAAGACAATGAACTATGACCTAAGGCTAACTGTCTAGGTGCCACAACTAGTCTGTCTACGGAGTTCGACCGGATCACGCGTGAAAATGCTCGTATTCGTATGGTTGAGTGTAGGGGTACCTCGCCACTCATCAATTAGGTAGCAGCATCATTTGGGAATGGGGATGTGATAATTCTACCCATCTTAGGTTTCATTCATCCTTAAATGAGTCCACGCTCTCTATCATTTTCCAGCTCCAATGCTTTTTTTCATGAATGCTCGTATTCATAATTTGATTTCTTCTTTAAACTTGAAGTTATTTCTTGTTTATTCTATAAACAAAATATATGTGAGAAAATATATAAGTAAAATTAAATATTACTTTCTTGATACTTACTTTGTTTTCCAAGATAATGATAAAAGGTGAATTAAAGATTTATCAACCACCAATCACTAGTCCTAACCAAGGTCACACAAAGTGCAACTTGGATCTAGTTACCCAAGTGAAGGTAGGGAAAATTCTTTATCCCCAATTTTTATTACCATAGATATTTTACTCATTTAATTGAAATATAAATTGAATAATGAATAAAATAATAAGATTAATCCAATAAAAGTAAAAATGAGATGCTTCTTGATCTTAATTAATCTTATGAACTGATGGGAGTAATTGTAATTCTACCATAAGTGGTATGTGATTGGATGGTCTTGTTTGGGATGGCAAGGCTTGATCTTGATTCTTATTAACTTCTTCTTTAGAAATTAACTCTAGTAACTTGGTAACTTGAAAGAATTAGGCATTGTACCAAATATAATTCAAAGTCTTAATGAAGAATGTTGTTGACCCATCTTCATTAATCATAGTAGAGTAATTGGTAAATTGTGGTTCTTGATGAGTGTTATCCATCAACATCATATATTCCTAAATTTTAGAATCTAATTTATCTACTGAAGATTCAAAATAAGTAGAATATGCACTAGCCAATGGAATTGCATGTTAAATTAATGGAAACATCTTTTTCAAATCAAGTTCATCTGCCAAAGATTACTTTAGAGATCTGATGAGTGGCGAGGTACCCCTACACCCAACCATATGAATCACTAAGGTTTTATGCACGATCTAGTCAAAGTTTGTGGACCTATAGTTATCTCATACACTAGTTCCTCTAGGAAGTGAAATGGCATTGAGAACGTTCGTTGTCTTTCCAACTACACTTATGAGGCTCAAGGATATGGTTTAAGTGTAATTGAGGTATATGATTTTTTGTCATTTTATATTTTATGGATGTAATCACCTACAACAAGAATAAGGGTAGAGTAGATTGAAAACTAATGTCTATTGTCTATCTAGCCTAACACAAGTAATTGCTCCACTTTCCTGAACACATATAGCACTACTAGGTTACCAAACATTAAGCGTTGCTGGGTTACCAAGTACTATATGAATGCTCAAAGTTGTCATGCTTGTGTTCACTAACTGCTGGAGATAAATTATGTAATCAAATGCATTAATGTAAAGAATAGGAAAGTAAAATGCAATAAGGAAAATATTAAGCTATTTTCAATGTTGCAAGGATTGTCAAAAGAGTTTGTTTTATTCACATTACACTGTTGTGTTGAAGTACATTAGTGCTTGAACAAAGAACCATACAAACTTTAGACTCCTTCTATGGGCACTCAGAGAATATTCTAACTCTAGGAGGAAGAAACAACATGAGCTTCACTACCTTGCTTGAAAACTAAAAACCATCTAATGAAAAACTTCCTAAAACTAGAGCCCGGGCGTGGTATTTATAGACTTATGGTATATACCCCAACGTCAGGCATCTGAGGTTAGTTCTAAGCCCGAACATCATGTACGTGACGTTCTAGCCCCAATGTCACATACCCAATGTGTCAGCCAACATCAAACAATGATTCATCATACCTCCATAATTGAATGAAAACACATCCTCAAGTGAAGAAGAGGAGGAGCAAGTTCTTTACAATATAACATATTGGGTAGGTATGAGATTACTGACTAACATGAAAAATTGACTCAGATGCAATAGACATATAGACTCTGAGTGCCCAAATGTGTAAAATTACAATTTGTACAACATTGGATGTTTATGAGAAGAGGACTGAACACCCTGGAGAATATTGGCATCCAACACCTCTTGGCAATAGGAGAATGAGAGAGAGAGAGAAGAGATTCTTCGATCACGAATGGTCCTCATTGTGTGGTATTACTACATCATCCTTGATGAAGACGGTCTGGCTTCCATTCCATGCTTCCCATTACAATCACAATAGGATCATGAATTAGTATGTAATGTGTAACACATAGTGATTAAATGCTTTGTCTCATTAGTGGTTACACTTGGCTAAGTTGTGATCGTGGTAGATTGGTTTCTTTGAGTAGTTTAGCAAGAAGACAAATAGGGTAAAATAGATAAGCGGTCCACTAGATCGGAAAAACATTTAACACAAGGAAATATTTGAAGAGGGTATAAGAATTCACATTAATAAAAAGAAAAGTTAACTTGAAAAATATTAAGAAAATGTGCACAATTGGATGTCATTGATGGGGTAAACAAAAAAAAAATTTGATTCTGAAAATGTCTAAGGGTAAAGAACTTAACTAACCCAACCAAAAGATATGCAAGTGGGTCCTCCCCAAAGTAGGTACAAGCCTTTTATGCCCTTGTATAACTTTAAACCAAAGAGTCTATGGGCTGTGTGGATGATTAATGGTTACAAAAGATTAAGTACAAAAACTTGGCAGTAACTAACTAAGAATTCCAACACATCAAACCAGGATATTGAACCAAAACATGAAATTGACAATTAGGTGGAACATGGAAAGCATAGATGGATAAGAGAGAGAGAAAGAGAGAAAGTGGAATGGAATTCCTAATTACGATAACATGAAGTTCCTTGTGGATTTTGTGGTTAAATGACTTGATAGGATCCATCCTTAGTCCAGACCAAAACCAACCACTTTTAGTGACTTCGCATCGACATTTTAAGATCCATCCATCCCCTGAGACACAAGAGTGCTCTCATAGAACAACCACCATTTCAAATTAGAGAAGTAGGAAGTGAGGAAGGGTCTTAGTTAGAGAAGACGAGTTCCATAACCAGTGCTTGTAGCCTATTTATTATATCTAAGGGGTGCACTTTGAATTCCTATTATTTTTTTTCTTTTGAAATGGGAACCACACCATGTAAAGACAAATGCATTTATTTTGTCCAAGGAGTGTGCTTTGAATCTCCATCTTTTTTTCTCTTTTGCTTCTTAATGATGAGTGGCGAGGTACTCCTACGCTCAACCATATGAATATGAGCGTGTATGCATGATCCGGTCGAACTCCGCGGATGGACTAGTTTTAGCACCTAGACAGTTATATGTGAATCACAATTCGTTGTCTTCCCACTTGGACTAGTAGTAGCTTTGTCACGTATGGTTTAGTCCAGAGTGAGGCATAAGATTTTTATTATTTTGTGTTTTATTAATTTGATCAGCTAAAACAAGAATAAAAGTGCTAAGTAAACTATTGCCTAATCTAGCCTAACACAAGTAACTATCCCCACTTTCTGGACACTTCTTGAACTTCAAGTAACACTGGTGGGTTGTCAAATGCTAATCCATTTGGAGTTACCAAGTGTCACATGTATGTTCGAAGGGGTCGTGCTTGTGTATTTTAATTAATTGCTTGATTAATCAAAACTAATTATTGAATGAACAACATTAAATGTGAACTACATAAAAGCATGACTTATAAATGCATAAAGAAAGAAAGTCTCAAGTGTTGCAAGGATGAATCAAAGAGCTCATCTTTATTGCCAACACAATGGTGTGTTTAGGTACATCAATGCTTGAATAAAGATCTGATCACACTTAAACCTCCTACTGCGGGCACTTGGAAAATATTCTAACTTTTAAATGGACAAACTGCAAGAGTTTTGCTACTTGACTTTAAAAACTACTTAATTATGGACCCGGGTGCTATATTGATAGACCCAAGAGTAACCCTGTGATATCGTATGTATGATATCACATCTTGGGCCACGATATCACATACTCGATATCATGTACCTGATATCGTGGTTGCTTTGATATTGGAGCTCATGTAAAACACGATTCATCATACCCCCACGATTGAATGAAAACTCGTCCTTGAGTATAGAAGAAGAGGACCAAGTCCCTTACAAAATATATTAGGAGGTATGGACTGTTTGACTGACATGCAGAGTGACACAGAGAAAACAAACAAATACAAAAGTTCCTAAGCATACAACATTATAGTTGTGTACAAAATTGGGTGTTCATGACAATAGGAAAGAACACCCTCGCATCCAATGACATCCAACTCCTCTCAACAATAGAAGAATGAGGGAGAGGTAGAAGAGATCCAACAATCATGAGAAATCTCCCGTGAGTGATATTGTTGCATCCTCCTTGGTGAAGATAGTTCCACTTCCAGTCCATTGTCCCCATTGCAATCACAACAAAATCAAGTATGAATATATAAAGTGTAATACATAACAATTGAATACCTTGTCTTGTTAGTGATTTTATTTAGCTAAGTTGTGATTGTGGTAGTTTGGTTGCTTAGTAATGTTAATGGGAAGAATGATAAACGGGTTAAGAGAAGTGGTCCATAACATTTAGAAAAAGCTTAACACAAGGAATACTAAAAAGAGGGCATATAAAGTCATAATTAATAAAAGAAAGAATTCACTAAAAAAAAATTGTGAATATGTGCACAATTGGATGGAATTGATGGGGTAAATAAAAAGAATTTTATTATAACAATGTCTAAGGGTAAAGAACTTAACTTAACCAAACCAAAAGATATGTAAGTAGGTCCTCCCCAAAGCAAGCACAAGCCTTTTATGCCCTTGCATAACTTCAAACCAAGGAGTCCATGGGCACCATGGATGATTAATGGTTATGGAAAGTTAAGTACAAAAACCCAAAAGTAACTAACTAAGAAACCCAACACATCAAACCAGAACATTGAATCAAAACATGAAACCAGTAGTGAGGTGAGGCCTGAAAAGCATAAATGGATGAGAGAGAGAATGGAATGAAGTTCCTAATTATGGTCACATGAAGTCCCTTGTGGAGTTTGTGATTAAATGACTTAGTAGGATCCATCCTTAGTCCAAACCAAAACCAACCACTTCCAGTGACTTCGCATCAACATTCTAAGACTAGTCCATCCCCTGAGACATAAGAATGCTTCCACAAAATAACCACCATTCCAAATTGGAGAGAAAGTAGGAAGTAAGAAAGGGCCTTAGTTAGAGGATATAATACAAGTCCCATAACCAGTTCTTGTAGCCCTTTTATTTGGTCTAAGGGGTGTGCTTTGAGTTCCCATGTTTTTTGAATGGGAACCACACCATGCAAAGACCCATGCGTTTTCTCATTTATTTTGTCCAAGGGGTTTGCTTTGAATACTCATCTCTCTCTTTTTTTTCTTTTTTTTAATGAGGACCACACCATGTGATGAATCATGATTCATTAGGCTTCGATATCGGACTCGCGATATCGGATCCATGATATCGAGTACGCGATATCACGGCCTGGCTAGCAATATCAGATTCACGATATCGTGACTCCTGTGTGGGCCTATAAATACACATGCAGGTGCAAGGAGTCGGGGAGTCAATCAGTAGTTTAGTTAGAAGTTAGTTTTCATTTTTTGTTCTTCTCAACCCTTTCTTCCAATGCATGACTGCAGTGTGATGATTATAATTGTACGACACCTTCATTTGAGTGTGATGTACTTGGACACACACATGACCAGAAATAAAGATTGAGATTACTTCATCATTGCAGCATTCACTTAGTTTATTTATTTAATTGTTATTTACTACTTTGTTAATTAATCTATCTCTACCTTCCTCTCCTATCCCTGTTATTAAATGCAAAATGAGTATGAGTTAATCACGAGCATTTAAGTGTGACTACTTGGTATCCCAGTAGCATACCTAGGATATGTGCTTGGTAATCCCAGTAGCAATCATACACGAGGTCCAAGATGTGTACGGATGATATATAAAGAGTAGAGAAACACATTAAACACAAGAAGATATATAAAAGAAAGTAAAAGTTTATGCAATAAATATCAAATATATTAACGATGGTGTGAAACAAAAACTTATAAAAGATCAATAACCTGAAAAACAAAAATATGTAAAATAAAGAAAATGAAAACAAAAATTTGTAAAACAAAAAATGTGTAAAACAAAAGAGTTAAAAGACACTTAAGAATCCTAAAAATTAGAATGGGGAGTGACCCCCATAACTAAACATTTGGTTATGGCTAGGATTAATAAGTGGATGAATAGGATCTATGCATGTATGAAACATTAGGGGTCCATCATGCCCCAACCACTGGGTGTCTATTGGTGGTATGATGGCTGGGTAGAGAAATCGTTGATCACACACTTGATTATAGAAAGCATAGTGGGGCAGGTTAGATGATGTGTGTACATTATGAGGGAAATCTGACCCACTATGACACCCTTGGCTAGATGGCGGTATGCACGGATCTGTGTCCCTTCACATTGGTGAATTCATTGGATGTTGAAGTGTGAGGTGGAAGCCTAGGTATGGTGACAAGGGCAGTTGATGGGGCTAAGGAAGGTGTGGCACCAGGTTTTCCTTGGCCTAGTTTAGAAGGTGAAGTAGATTCAGAAGTATGATTCTTCTTCTTACGATCATGCCTAAAGAAGGGACGCTTCCCACATTGTAGAGGGAACCTACTTCTGTTAATAGTAGTAGCACAAGTTACATTCATTGGTTGGCACAGTGGTGCAGAACCATCTGATGCATCTGATGGTAGTGTAGAAGGAGATGATAGATGAGAATATCGAGGGTAAGGAGAAGTGTGAGAAGTATGAGGTGGTGATCCCTCAGGAGAAGACATGGGTCAATGGTACTCAAGAGAGTGATAATGGTGATTGGAAGTAGAGGATTTAGAACTAGTTGGAGAAACAGGATGTTGGACATAGTAGGCATTTGGTTTTGGTGGATAGGGAGGATGTGGTTGACTAGATGGTAGCCTTCCCCATGCCTATGAGTTTTGCCACTATGGTGGAGCAAAGTATTGAGGCTAGTAATAGTTCCCCTCAAGATAGTATAATGGGTCATGGGGCTGTCCATAATTACCTTGTGGAACAGGGATGTACTTAAATTGATACCTTTGTATGAATTTTGGGTGCAACCTCCCTGCCCAATGCTCATATAGATGTGACAAGACTAGGCAACGACCCTTTGGATGGTCATATAAACAGACATCACATCCATCCTCATTGTCTGTAGTTGAGCCTTTGGCCTTGTTATTGTTAGCCATTCTCCATGGTTGTCAAATAGTGTCCTTAACTATTTCTGATTTCTATGCCCTCTGTTTGTTTTGATTTCTAGGTTTATTTTGGATGGCCATGTCCTTGACAGTGTCTTATAAGTTCACACTTTGTTCATTTGCCCATATGGCCATCTTGTTATGCTTTGCCTCAATTTCGTCTATTGATTTTTGTATTGGCAAAGGTTGGGACTATATCATCCTTTTAGAATTGGTTGTCATCTTTTCATTATGGCTTCGAACCCTTGTTATTTCTAGAGTTGGGTCCTATTCAAACCCTTTGGCATTCTCCCATTTAGATAATTCTCTCTGTTCTTTTGCCAAATGCTCTATTAGTTCTTTGACCTGGTGGCCTTGGAGCTTATATAGTTGTCCTTGGGCATACTTTCCAAGGTTCACCCTTGTTTCATTACTAAGCCCATCTATAATGTGGAGTATTTGCTCTTTCTCAGAGAACTTATGACATGGACATTTATTTAGTAAGGCATAGTATCTATCTAAGGCCATGTCTAAGGGTTCTTGTTGTTCTTGTTTCCATCTTTGGATTTGTCTCCTTAAGGTGGACACTTGTGCATAAGTCTGGTATCTTTTAGTGAAAAGTTCTAGCATGGTTGACCATTGTTTGATCGAATTTGGTTCCAATGATCTATACCATACTTTGGCTTTATCGATTAGTGTCATAGGAAAGAGCTGAAGCTTTTGCCATTTATTGTCCACATTGTTGAGCACACAAGCATCATGGAAGGCCTGTAAATGATGTTGCATATCTGAATCATAGCCTCCTACAAATTTTGAAATATTATTTAGGTTGAGCTTAGGTAGTCAACTCTTCTTGAGATGCTTGTGAGATATCTTAACAGCCTCTGTGATGTGCATTAGGCTTTTAGGGACTAACAGGGATTTATGATCATCGTGAGATAGGTGGTGATTAAAATATCTATTTGATTGTTGGTGATTATGGGACTTGTATTCATGTTAATGACCTTGAGTATGTCCATGGGTTCAATTTTTGCTTTTACTCTGACCCTTTCGTGGAGCTCTATCTTTATTTATATGTTCATCTTCATCAGAGCTAGATGTTGAAGTTGAGGGGGAAGATGAAAAGGAGGAACTGGTAGGATAGCCATGGCTTCTATAATGTTCCTCATGGTCCCTTGGTTTATCATTTCTAAGTACCAAGGATGTCTTAGGCCTTGAGTCCTTCCATAGTTTAGGACTGATGTCATCTCCTTCAAGATTGTTTGCCTCAGGTGAATGTAGTCTTTGAGTGTTGTTAGGATGGCCATGATCATGAAAAATCCCTTCATAAGATGGATCACTCGAATATTTTTCATTGTATAATATGTTAGTTCTCTAATGAATAGTTATGCTACGTGGTTCATAATCATTTCCATATGAGTGAGACATTATTGTTGATTCATAGTGTGTGTTTGAATACTGTTCAAAAGATATATCGTTAATACCCTTTTACAGCAATCTTGTATGATATAACTAATCTAGATAACTAGCACCATCCCCAGCAACAACACCAATGATGAGCGACGAGGTACCCCTATGCTCAACCATACGAATACGAGCGTGTACGTGTGATATGGTTGAACTCCACGGATGGACTAGTTGTAGCACCTTGACAGTTATACATTGATTGTAGTTTGCTGTCTTCCCACTTGGACTAGCAGGAGCTTTGTCACATATGATTTAGTCCAAAGTGAGACATAAGCTTTTTATTATTTTGTGTTTTATTAATTTGATCACCTAAAACAAGAATAAAAGTGAGAGTAATTAAGTGCTAAGTAAACTATTGCCTAATCTAGCCTAACATAAGTAACCATCCCCACTTTCCGGACACATCCTAAACTTCGAGTAACACTACTCAGTTGTCAAACACTAATCCTTTCTAAGCTACCAAGTGTCACACGTATGTTCGAAGGGGTCATGCTTGTGTATTTTAATTAATTGCTTGATTAATCAAAACTAATTACTGAATGAATAACATTAAATGTGAACTACATGAAAGTATGATATATAAATGCATAAAGAAAGAAAGTCTCAAGTGCTGCAAGGATGAATCAAAGAGCTTGTCTTTATTGCCAACACAATGGTGTGTTTAGGTACATCAATGCTTGAATAAAGATCTAATCACACTTAGACCTCTTGTTGCAGGCAGTTGGAAAATATTCTAACTTTCAAATGGACAAACTGTAAGAGTTTCGCTACTTGACTTTAAAAACTACTCAATCATGCACCTGGGTGTTGTATTTATAGACCTAGGAGTAACCCTGTGATATTGAATGTACAATATTGCATCTTGGGTCACAATATCGCGTACTTGATATCATGTACCCGATATCGTGGCCACTTCGATATTGGAGCTCATGTAAAACACGATTCATCACTTGATGAGAACCACACCATGCAAGGATGTATGCATTTATTTTGTCCAAGGGGTGTGCTTTGAATTCTCATCATTTTTTTTCTAATGAGAACCATACCATGCACGGACTTATTCAACTTCATTTTATTGATTGACACGAAATGGTAAGAAATTCATGGAAATACACATGCACTCAGGCAAACAGAAAAGTACAAAGAATACTGAATCCCCTTGAAGCCACACCTCTTTCAAACGTTTGAATCCTTCCCAATTCTGGAAACTATCAAAGTCACAAATTTATTAAAATTTTAATAATGAAAAAGGGACTACATGTTTCCAAAACAAGGGAAACCATAGAGTGTGTGGATGGGTGGATGTTGTGGACTCACTGCCTATTACATGAAAAAGAAACCATGTCCTAATTATTTGTAATGAAATTCAAAGCTAGAAATTAGACACCAACAATTAAATAACAAAAATAGTACATACCACCATCAAGTAACACATTACCAATGTACTTGGAACTTATTAACAAAAAATTAGAAAATCACACCAAATAAAAGAAAATATAGAAGAAAGTATAAATAAAAAGTTGTAAAATGAAAAATTATTCAAGAAATATCAAATATACTAAAGATGGTGTAAAACAAAAATTAGAAAAGATTAATAACATAAAAACAAAAGATGTAAAACAAAGAACATGTAAAATAAAAAGTTGTAAAATGAAAAATGTGTAAAACAAAAAAAAAAGTTGAAAAACTGAGGAGTCACTTGAATGGTTAGCATGGTTGGCCATCTCCCCTATGACTAAGTTGAAAGGAGGAGATTTGAAATATGGAGCGTGGTTGTCCATCAGATGAGGTGCTTGTTGTGTGAGCTAGTGTATGCTCATGGAAAGACTTAATTTGTTGAATGTTGACCAGGTATTTCTTGTTTGGGCTTTTAGGTTTATAGATCATCATGGTCCCTATAGGAAAAGTTTTATAAATGATATAAGATCCTTTCCACAATGTATGGAACTTAGTTTGTTGAGGTATGTGTGTGGGGTTCTAGTAAAGAACCTTATCTCTTGGTTAAAATTTAACTTTACTAATTTTTAGGTCATGATGCTTTTTGTTATAAGCCTTATTCAACTCATTAGATGATAAGGCCAGTAATCAATTTTTGTTTGGCAGGTTGAGATTCATTAGTCTTTCCTTTTGGGCTAGACCTAGGTCAAGGTCAAGGTCACAAGCCATTGAAAGTGTACAGAGTTCAAATTGAATAGGAAGTGTTGGTAGTTTGCTGTACATAAGCTCATAGGGAGAGTAGCCTATAGGAAGTTTCCAAGTTGAGTGGTAGGCCCAAAGGGCATTGTTTAGTTTTGTGTTCTAGTCTTTCCTATACTTGCTAATAGTTCTTGTTAGTATTTTTGTGATTTCTCTATTGGTAACCTCAGCTTGACCATTAGCTTGGGGATGGTAAGGTGTTGTGAGTTTGTGTTCAACCCCCAAGCGTTGCATGAGCTTTCGAAAAGTAGTGCTTGTAAAATGAGTTCCATTGTCAGAAATTAATACATGTGGCACACCAAAACTATTTACAACATTTTGTTATACAAATTGAGTAGCACTAAAGGATGTACAGTTGATGAGGGTTGCTACATCTACTCATTTTGTACAATAGTCAACAACGACTATGATGTACGTGTTTTCATTTGGCATGGGCATGATGGGACCCATGAAATCAATACCCAAAATGTTAAATGGTTCTAATGGTTGAATCCATTATTGAGGTCCCTCCATTCAAGTAGTCATTCCACCATCTCGTTGGCATCATTCACAAGAGCGGATAAAATGGTGAGCATTCTGAAGAGTGTTGGCTAATAGTACCCTACCATCAAGATTTTAATGGCCATGTGTCTCCCAGCATAGTGTCCTCCATAAGGACCTTCATGAGTGTCTTGGAGAACACACAGTTGATCAGCATCAAGGACACACCAATGAACCAGGCCATCAATGCACACCTTGTAGAGATGTCCATTAATCTCTGTGAAGTGCTTTACCTGGTGAAGAAACTATTGTTTCCTCTAATGGTTCAACCTTTGTGGCATCTCCTGAGTGATAAGATAGGTGAGAATGTTATCATACCATTTTGGCTCATTGGGCATTTGTTAGTTATTGTTATAGCAAAGAGGATTTCATCAAGAAATGTATCAGATAATGGATTTTCATCCTTCTTGTCATCCCATTGCAACCAAGACAAGTGATCAGCAACCACATTCTCAGTGTCTTTTTGATCTACCATTATAAGATTGAATTCCTACAAGATCACCAACCACCGTATGACACAGGGGCTCACCATTTGTTTGTTCATTAGGAAGCAGATAGCATTGTGGTCTATGTGCACAAACACCTTGTATCCAAGCACATAATGCTTGAACTTATCTAGAGCAAATACCACTACCATCAATTCCCTTCTTTTTTTTGTAGTGGTGTAGTTCAATTGTACACCCACAATGCTTTAGCTGGTGCAATGAATGTAATATGGACGTTTCCTGTCATCTAACTGCATTAGCATAGCTCCCAAATCATAATTTGATGCATCCATCATGATGTGAAATGGTTTGGACCAATTCGGTGCTTGTAGAATTAGGGTTGCTATAAGCTTTTCTTTTAGTTGTTGGAATGCTTTATCACACTCTATAGTCTAGACAAAGGAAGCATATTTCTTTGTTAATTTGACCAATAGTTTTGCAATCTTAGAGAAATTCTCCATGAATCATCAGCAGTAGCTAGTGTGTCCAAGGAATGATCAAACATCTTTAACTGTTTCCGACTGGTGGGTTATTCTTGGATGACCCTTATTTTTTTAAACTCCAACTCAATTCCTACTTACAATATTTTGTGCCCCAATACAATGCCCTCCTAGATCATGAGGTGACTGTTCTACCAATTGAACTGCAAGTTAGTTTCAATACATCATTTTAGCACTTTCTCAAGGCAGTTGAGGGCTTGCTCAAATGTACCTATTGGCACATTTGGTCATTTCATGGAACAGTTGGACTATCATATCCAAAATTGGAATAACAAGTGTTTGAGAATTTAAAAGTAAACATATAGCTTAAAAGTTATGGGTTGATGAGTGTTTTGGAGAAGTTATTCTCTGTTAAATAAAATGCTGTTGGGGCCTTCTTGGGATATGAAATTAAAGTGCCAAATTATTCCTTTAGCAAAGAAAAATTATATTATTCACCCAAGCAAGCAGGAGGAGAGTGACCGATTTCTTTGTGTCGGACCGAGGGTTTAAGTAAGGACAATAATGCAGGATGAGTTCGTTCATAGAGCAGGTGACTCCGGAGCAAATGGACCTATTTTACAAAAGGAAACCCTGCTTGGATTCAAAGTGGAAAGAAATGACCGGCAATGGAATACTTAGTGTTGCTGATTCTTGAAATGGGGCTGATACAGAAAATGGAAGTTCTGCCACTGATCATTCTAATTTCATTCAGCTTTACCAGCAAATTGCAAAAAAAAAAGTAAGCAAAATCCAATGTCATTTCTCAGTAGATCTCAAGAACACAGTAATGGCTACAGTAAAGCAGATTTGTAGGCAAGATGGTAGCGGCTTTAATTCAAATGAGGAAATTATTGGGGGAGTGTAGGAAACCCATTCCGAAGCTGAAGTTTCTTGCTGAAATTTATTTTTATTAATGTCGGCAGACTATAATCAGTATCTCAAAAATTTATGTCTGCTGAACATCTATTTTCTAAAATCCATAGAGAAAGGGTATGTGCATGGTTTTGAGGTGCTGCCGCTAGAGCTGCTGTTCAGAAATTTGGTGCTACAGTGGCCGTGTACGTCAGAGCATCGATGTTGTACTCAACCACATGTTGCTTGGCCTTGCCCAGTTCAAGCAAACGAAATAAGTGCAGATTCTCACGAAACTAATATGAACGTAGAGCCGTATCCATCTTCGCTGCATTCTGACTTGGATACTAAAATCTAAAATGATGCAGAAGCACCAGTCGCAACCAAAACTAGAATTTCCTTCTGACTGAAATCAAAATCATGCTCTCGTTATTCTGCAACAATCTACGCCAACAAGATCGTCTCATCGACGCACTGTGCAAGCGGTTGAAATTGATGCTATTCACAGGAGACATGTGCATATTACACGAGGGCGATCTGATAATCCAGGGCCACCTATACAGCATAACGACCAACGGCGGATGCACTGGCTTCTTTGACCATGCCCTGCTCAAGCAGGACGACTTCTGCCACGTGGAGCCACTCACCTGGGTCTTGGATCCACGCGCAGGGGCCAATCTGGTGATGCCATCGCGCACCATCATGAAAATGATGTGCCTATGCACCTTGCTTGAAAATGGCAGCCATTAGCACCAGTAACCACTAGAAAGGTCCACGTTATTGATCTATTCTTGTTTGCCGCTTTCTTGGATATTTCCGTAACAGACATATTTTACATATCGCAAGCAAGAAATTTAGATTCGAGACATCGACATGAGACGGATTACAGAAACAAGAAGAGGTCAGGGTTAATGTTGTATGTTAACTCCGGCAGCATGGCTATGTCCAGCAAACCACGATTGCAGGAGTTAGCATTGGGAATAGGTTAGAACATGTGTCCATTTCTACGAGTTTCGTGCAAAGGCAAGAAAGGAAAGAAATGAACCAACTCATTACTCCCACCGTTGTTGCAACTGTTACTTATTATCTGCGCAGCAATTTACCAGTATGTGGGTTCAAAGGAAAAAAGAAAAAAACATATATATAATAAATAAATGAATAATAATAAAGTACAGGGAAGATGAAGATGATTTATTTTTCAGCCTTATTGACTCCATGGACCGTACAGCCGCTTTCACCCACGTTTACACTAAGGTGTATGCAAAATTACCTTATTACTACCACTTGTTTATAAAATGACTAAAGCATGGGTGGTTAATAATATTTAACAAACTAATTAAAAAAATAATAACAATTAAATGAAGCTCCTATAGTATGAAGACCTTGGCTTTAATTTTTAATTTGTAAAATGTGTAAAGACACATGCCAATGTTAACATGATTTTCTCCAAAACTTCATGTATAAGTTACAACTTCCTAACTTATTGGGCAAGTAAGATCTCCTAACTTGTTGGGCAAGTTATAACTTCTTTACTTGGGAGAGAATCTAGCTAAGATATTTTGAAATATGTAACTACCTTTTGAACCCTATAAAAAGGCTTCAAGGGTAAGAAGAAAAATGACACACACTTGGGATTTTTGGGGAGACTACTAGCTCTCACTTGGAGACACACTTTGGAGCTTTGGAAGAGCATTGTAAAGAAGAAATTGTGAAAGATTACTTGTAAGATGACTTGCTAAAGAAAGGATTTTAGCCTCTTTGTCATAGTCCTGTGAGTTATGCTTATAATTTTTTATTTTGTTTAAATTGTTTAGCTAGTGGTTTAGATAGTATCATGCTTGGCAAGTAATTTTGGGATTTTTAAGATTGCTCTTATTATTCTTGTTGCATGATAGAAATTTCTATTAAAATTTTGCCATAGAAGCGCTTGTGTTTAAAAGCCTTAAGAGCATTTTAGTAGTGAATTTGATTATTGTCCAATGTATAAGAACTGCTATTGAAATTGTTGTAAGAGAACCTCTGCATGTAGTCAAGCCATTGAACGATTCAATAGTCAAGAGGGTTCAAAAAATCTTTGGTATTTTGATGGGACCAGAATAGCTTCTTTTATCTTTAAAGTGAATCTCCGTGGTATTTCAATCAGAAATTGTTAAGTCTTTTGAAGGATCTATTGAATGCAATTGTTGACGTCCATTATTTAGCCAAAATGGAGTCTCGTACGTGGTAGTTTATGCAACAATTTTTTGGTAGCATAGTAGGATTGTCTTGAAGAAATTGCTTATTTGAGCCTTGGAAGTTTGAACAATTCGTAGTTATTGAATTTGGGATAGCTTTATTGCGAACTGTTTACTCGTATCATTTTACCTTGTTTAAACATTTGAGGTCTTAACACAAATCTGCTTTCTTTTCTGTCTATTTTCATTGAATTTTGCTCTATTTCTAGTTTTCTTGTGGAACTATCTCTTTCTATGGAGAAAATTAGAAGTAGATTCGTAGAGTTGTGCTCAAATTTTTTTGCAAAATTTTATTTGTTACAAGTAGGTATTATAAGGACCGCATAGACTAGGCAATTGAACAAAATAGGAATTCTCAACAACTCATAATACTTGGCAAAGTTGGCTGAATCTCTTTAGGATAAGTCATTTGTAGTTTACACACAACACAATCATTTCATTTTTCACAACCGCATGCTGCAATAGCACACACACATACTCACATTAACTACTAAGTCTATTTGGAGGTATCTGGGCCTTGGTGTTGCCAGAGACCAGCAAGCACCTAAATCCTGTTCGAGGACACTCGTTGGCAGCCGCATCCCAAACGGTCGCTAATAGTTCTTTTGGCGCTAGAAGGAGGGCTGAAAATTCAGCCTCTAGGTTCATAAGCCTTATAATTTTAGCA
>MNCI01007799.1:121488-142796 GCA_015680685.1 Gnetum montanum | reverse complement strand
TCTCACATGTGGCTACCTTGGAAAGGAGAACCAAATCAGATATACATCTATAGCAAACCTTTGATGATTGATAACATTACTTTAAACGGAAGAAGTAAAATGGCTGAAAAAGGAGGTATTGAAAACAAAATTTGTACACACCAAGAAAATTATAGTTTTGAAAAAGAACAATCAAAGAATGAGGATAAATGGGAGTTATACTTTGATGGTTCATGTAATTCAAAAGGCGCAGGAGTCAGTATAGTTATATTTAGAAATGATTCACCCAAAATTTTCAAAGCAATTCATCTATCTTTCCCTTGTACTAACAACAAGGTTGAGTATGAAGCTTTATGTATTGGTATAAGAATAGCTCTAGACAAAAAGATCAGAGTAATCACCATAAAGGGAGACTCAAGATTAGTTTGTGAACAAGTAAAGGGTAACTGTGTAGTAAAGAGCTCATTCTTAAGACCTTATAAGTAACTTGCTTGTAAGATGTTAGATCAGTTTCAACATTGCCAAATAGAGTATATAAACAGAGTAGAGAATCTTATAACAGATGATTTGGCAAAGGCAACTTCAACATTGGATATGAAAATAATAGAAAGTTACAAAGATGCCATGATTGAAGAAGAACATTAGCCATCAGTACGAGATAATATAAGACATTTATAAGTATTTGAAGATGATGATCAAGTACTAAGATTTATGAAAAATAAACAAGAATTTGAGGGTCAAGTGATACATGAAACGTCATCATACTCCAAAGCTAATTTCATTCCAAAAAGGATGATTGACTTGGAACATGAGTTCAAGAAAAATTTACTTACTCGAAAGGATATACAAAGCCTAGATAATCAAGCTTTCGAGGTAGTGAATTTTGGATTAGACAGGATACCAAAGATGTTGAATTTTACAAAGGAAAGAGATTCGAGTTTCAAGAAAAACTTGTTAACATGTCCAAGAAATAATTTGGACAATTTTGCTTGGTCTTATGATGATCTTAAAGCTTTTAGGCAAGATGTGATGACACATAAAATTCCTTTAATAGAAGGTTGTAAAATAGTCAAGAAAGAATAAAGGAAATTTAATTCATCATTTGAACCAGCTATGGAAGCCGAAATCAAGAAGTTGTTGCAAGCACGAATCATATAACCTCGTTCCAGTGAGAAAGAAAAATGGTGATATAAGGCTTTGTGTGGACTTTAGAAATCTGAATGATGCCTCAAAAAAGGATAAGTATCCACTTCCACGAAATGATGAGATGCTAATTAAAGTTTCAGGTTGTCAAATATATTCTTTCTTAGATGGTTTCTCAGGTTATAATCAAATCGTGGTAGATAAGAATGATAGATACAAAACATCATTTATCACCAAATGGGGAACTTTCGCTTGCCCAAGAATGCCATTCGGATTGTCAAATGCTGGAGCTACTTTCCAAAGAGCAATGGATTTAGCATTTAAGGATTTATTAGGCAAATTTATGGTGGTTTATTTATATGATATTACAATATTCTCAAAGAAAAAAGAAGATCACATTAATGATCTACAACAAGTTTTCGATAGATTTCATGAGTTTGGTATTTCATTAAATCCTAAGAAGTGTATCTTCGGGGTTAAATCTGGAAGCTCTGTCAAGAAGGAATTGCCATAAACAATTCCCGAATCCAAGCAGTACAGAACATTGAACATCCCACAAGTAAAAAATCTCTTAGATCTTTCTTTGGGAAGATAAACTTTGTGAAAAAGTTCATCCCTGGGTTTACTGAAATTACCAAGCCTTTAATGTATATGCTAAAAAAGGACGTCCAAGTAGAGAAAATGCCAGAATTAGAGACAGCTTTATCAGAAATTAAAAATGCTATATAAGAGGCTCCACATTTGGTGAAGCCTAGGCTTAAAGAAAATTTTTGGTTATATTCTTTTGCTTCAAATGATTCTATCGTTGCCATTTTAACACAAAAGGATAATGAAGGTCAAGATGAAACAATTAGATTTTTTGGATATTAGTTAAAGGGTTCAGAATTAAATTATTCAGACTTAGAGAAACAAGCATTTGCAGTCATCAAAGCACTTGAGCATTTTAAATATTATTTGGAAAGTTCATTAGTCCACATTATGCTAATTGAACCTGCAGTCAAGCGATTCCTAGCCCAGAATGAGATTGGATTAAAAAAAGGAAAATGGCTTATAAAGTTGCAAAGTTTCAGATTTTCATTGGAAATATGCAAAACAATTAAGGGAATGAGATTAGCCAAGTTAATGACTAGAGAAAGTGAAGTATGTACACTTGACACCCATGAAGAGAATTGGTATGACGAAATTCTCAAATTTCTTAATACAAGGAAAATCCCAAATAATTTAACTGTAAGTCAAAAGAGAGCTTTCTTCAAAAGAGCACGAAGATTTGTTGTTAAAGATGGTATATTATATAGAAAGGATTTTTGGGGAGTTTTATTGGAATGTGTTCATAATGATCAAATTAGTTTCATTTTGGAACAATTTCATGATCATTTGAATTTATTTTATGAATCCCCTAAGTCAACTATGCAACATATACTTCGATATGGATATTACTGGCCTTCCATGTATCAAGACATTAGTTCAAAGATTCAAAAATGCTATAAATGTCAAGTTCATGGGCCCAAGATTAAAAGGGCTAGAGCCCCTTTAAAACCAGTAGTTGCAGATAGACCATTTCAGCAATGGGGTTTGGATTTTATTGGTACAATTACTCCTTCAAGAGCTGGACACAAGTTTATTCTCACAGCTACTGATTATTTCACTAAATCATATGAAGCAAAAGCTCTAAGAGGAAGTTCAGCATCAGATGTGATTAAGTTTCTAGAAGAACACATTCTAAGTAGATTTGGTCTACCTGAAGTGTTAGTGTCAGACAATGGACCTGCTTTCAAATCTGAAGAGTTTATCAAATGGGCATCAGAAAAATCTATTTTCCTATTTTCCTCATCAAATTGTAATCCTCAAGGAAATGGCCTAGCAGAATCTACCAATAAAAAGCTTATCTCTTATATCAATAAATCGATGGATGAAAATCCAGGAAATTGGATCGATTATCTACAATCTGCGTTATGGTCAGATCGAATTAGATTCAAGAGAGCTATTGGGACATCACCGTATAACATAGTTTATGGTTTGCCAACAAGAACTACAAATAAGATTGTAAGCTCAGCTTCTGAATTTGTACAAAGGTATAGTGAAAAAACTGATAAAGATAGAAGTTTCATGACTTTGCTTATTAAAAGAGAAGCTGAAGTAGATAAAGCAAGAGATAATTTGTTACAGAATACCTCTCAAGTTAAAAGATGGTTTGATAGAAAAGCTTTGAAAAGAACTTTCAAGATAGGAGACCTTGTCCTATTATGGAATATGAAGAAACCGAATAAGTTTACCCTAACATGGATTGGTCCCTTTCAAATTACAAAACAATTGTCAGAGGATACTTACAAATTATCAACTTTGGATGGCATGGAATTGCAATTTCCATATAATGTTTTGCATATAAAACATTATTTGGGACAATTGCATACAACTTGAAGATGTCATTACACAAAATAATATATGTATATACTATTAGGTAAATATTACTAGGAATATAGTATCAATTAATATGTTTAATTATGCTTTATTTAGATTAGAAAATAATTTTCCTTCAAGTGAGGCAAGTGGAAGCCTACAAGTGAAACAAGTGGAATTCTACAATTGTGACAAGTGGAGAAGGTGACTCATCCACCACTTAGTGAGGATTGTGACAAATGGTTAGAATGCCTAAAAAGATGGAAACTTGGTTGAAGACTCTTGGGGGGAATTTCAAATTTCTAGCACCTATAAAAAGAGGATTGGGTTGCCTAGGATTTCATCATCTTTCAATTCAAGTTGAGTAGAGACAGTAAGATAGAGCTAATTTGAAAGAGGAGATGGAGTTTAGGAGAGCAATGAGAAAGCCTTTTATTCCATATGTGATGGGATGTTGCCCTGAACATGTGTTGAAGGCTTAATTAAAAGCTAGATCATGTGGAGCTTCGAAAGAGTGTCCTTTCATGGCTTGGTTGTCTGATGAATTTTCTTTCCTCACAAGAGGTTTGAAGATAGAGTCCAATGTTTGGGGGTAATACCAAGATTGCACCAAAGGAGAGGAGAAAAGTGAAGAGCAACCAACCAATGAAGAGTCGTCATGGGCTTGGGAAGAAGCGTTCGTATCCCAAGAGGAAAATGAAGGATCCAATGAGGAAGAACAAAAGAGTACATCTGAAAAAGAGAATGAAAAGAGTGCTAAAGAAAAAGTTCCATTAGATCAAGTTAAGAGCTCCACCAAGCCAGAGAACAACAGAACAACCTTCATCACATCAAAAATTTCCTATGAAATAGTTAGAGAGATGAGGATACCTACTAGAGTAACCCTCACAATTCAGTTTTTATCTCAAGAATAGTCCATGAAGGACTAGCTAATGTACAGTTTATTGTTATTTTTCTTAGGAGTGAGGTTTTTATACCATCAAAAATATTTCTGTTCAGCTGTAAAAATTCAATAAAAGTTTCAGTATGTTTCAGTTTCGAAATGAGGCTGCATAAGTTTCTTGAGCCTTTTTAAGGGGGCAGAAATGTTTGCACATTTGGCCATTTCATGGAATAGTTGGACTGTCATATCCAAAATTGGAATAATGAGTGTTTGAGAATTTAAAAGTAAACATATAGCTTAAAAGTTATGGGTTGATGAGTGTTTTGGAGAAGTTATTCTCTGTTAAATAAAATGCTGTTGAGGCCTTCTTAGGATATGAAATTAAAGTGCCAAATTATTCCTTTAGCAAACAAGAATTATATTATTCACCTGAGCAAGCAGGAGGAGAGTGACTGATTTCTTTGTGTCAGACTGAGGGTTTGAGTAAGGATAATAATGCAGGATGAGTTCATTCATAGAGCAGGTGACTCCGAAGCAAACGAACGTATTTTACAAAAGGAAACCCTGGTCGGATTCAAAGTGGAAAGAAATGACTGGCAATGGAATACTTAGCGTTATTGATTCTCGGAATGGGACTGATATGGAAAATGGTAGTTCTGCCACTGATCATTCTAATTCCGTTTAGCTTTACCAGCAAACTGCAAAAAAAAGAAGCAAAATCCAACGTCATTTCTCAGTAGATCTCAAGCACACAGTAATGGATATAGTAAAGCAGATTTGCAGGCAAGATGGTAGCAGCTTTAATTCAAACAGGGAAATCGTTGGGGGAGTGCAGGAAACCCATTCCGAAGCCAAAGTTTCTTGCTAAAATTTATTTTTATTAATGTCGGCAGACTACAATCAGTATCTCAAAAATTTGTGTTTGTTGAACATCTATTTTCTGAAATCCATAGAGAAAGGGTATGTGCATGGTTTTAAGGTGCTGTCACTAGAGCTGCTGTTTGGAAATTTGGTGCTACAATGGCCGTGTACTTTAGAGCATCGATGTTGTACTCAACCACATGTTGCTCGGCCTTGCCCAGTTCAAGCAAATGAAATAAGTGCAGATTCTTGAGAAAGAAATATGAACACAAAGCCGTATCCATCTTCGCTGCATTCTGACTTGGATACTAAAATCTAAAATGTTGCGATTGAGTGGGCAGTTCACCTTGCATTGGTGGAGTAGGTGGTAGCTATGCAACTAAGCGAGGAGTGTGTGTAGGGATAGAAGGAGGATAAGGATAGGAGGTGGTATCCTTTCTTTCATGTGAAGAAGGGATTCAATAGTAATTAGAAGGATGGTAGTAAGGTTGAATATTAGAAATGTGACTGGAAGAGTCACATGGAGACATGGGTTGTTGAACGTGGTAACCATATGGATCAGGTTGCCAGTAAGGGTATTATTGCCTTGGCGATGCAAGCACCCATGATTGTGGTGTTGCCATTATTGGTATTGTTCATACGGTTGTGGTGGAGCTCCACTTGGATAATATGGTTGTTGCTAGTGGAACTGCCTGAGATTACCTTGAGGATAAGGTAACCTTATAAATGTTTTCCTTTGTGTAAGTCATGGATGTAAGGCATATACCCCAGATTCTTGTAGATGTGACACAACGGGGCAACATCCCTTAGCATGTTCATACTAATAGACGTCACACCCACAATCATCATCTAATTCACTATCTACAACCTCATCTATTGCAATAATCTTGCCCTTATCTTTGTAATATGCGCATTCAGCTTCTTTGTGTCTCCTACGATCATGATCACTACCTTGTTCTCGAGACTCTTCAGAAATTTTGAGGACAACTTGAAATTGGCTATCCATGGAGTCCCTTAACTGATCAACCTTGGCTGTAAGTTCAGATTGGAATTTTTGAAGTTCCAAAGATTTTGTTATTCATTCCCTCATCAAATATGGATTTGTCCTCATTATCGCAGAATTAAACCTCCCTCTTGCAAATGGAAGGATTGTTGTTATACTCCTCTACACTTTCTCTTTTTCTTAGTTCACCCTCCTCATTGGTGATTTGCTCTATTAACCTTTGTACTTGATGGACAATTAGTTCTAATAATTGCCCTTGGGCATAGACACTAAAGGCTTTCCTCATTTCGTTACGAAGCTCATCTACAATGTGGTGAAGTTAAGCCAATTGAGAATAACCATGGCCAGGGCATTTGTGGATCAAGATAGTATCAGCTAATGGCAGCATCCAAGGGTTCATGTGCTTCTTGTTTCCATCCTTGAATTTGCTTCCTTAAGTCAGAGACCTGAGAGTATGTTTGATACTTATTATTGAACATTTCAAGCATGGTATTCCATCGTCTGATAGATTCTAGTTCTAAGGACAGGTACCAATTCTCTGCTTCTTTGATGAGTGTCCTAGGAAACAACTTCAGTTTTTGCCACTCGTTTTCTATGTTTTGCAAGACACATGCATCTTCAAAAGCTTGAAGATGATTCTACGGATCAAAGTTATATCCTCCTTCAAATTGAGGAATATTGTTCATGTCTAACTATTTGATTCGACTATCTTTCACATGCCTTGTTGGAACTCTTACTGCCTTTGCGATGTTAAGCATAATTTAGGTAGCAAATATAGGCTCATCAAGGCCTTGATCATGGTGCCTATGATGCCCTCTATTACCCATTCGTTCATGGCGATGTGCCTCTCTTGAATGTCTGTGTTCTTGATCTTTCCTATCTTAACAGTCCCTTTAATTATTATGGTCATGTTGATCATTACGCTCATTTTGATCACCTCCATCACGATCTTGTCTTCTGCAGTCATGATCATAGTTAGAAGAATAAGATGATGAAAAATGGAAAGAGGAAGGAGAATCAGCACCATCATGATGCCTATTACTGCCTCTTTGGTGATCACGACCATGATCACGATTGTGCTTCTTGCCGACATCCCTATCTTGACTTGCCCCTCTAGATCCTTCTTTGTCATTGGATCCCTTGTTACCAAAATCAAGATTATGAACTGTGAAGTGCATATTCTGGTTTTGACCTCCATCACTAAAGTCAAAGAGAGGAGCATCATTGAGTGGAAAATCCCCAGAGAAGGGTTCCTTGCTAGCTTGTTGGTACAATAGTAATGGAGAATCGTTAAGCCCTTTTCCCTTCAAAAATTCATAGCGCTACTTCAGCTATCGATCCTGCAGGCATTGTGCTTCAATGGGATGATAATCCTTGGCATCAACATCCACCACGATATATTTCCCATGGAAATCTTGAAGACTGCATCATGCAAGCATTTGATAAAGCATTGCAGGAGCAACACAATCAAGTGACAACATAATGTTGTCCTCCATGTCATGCCACTACAACTATTCAGCCTAGTGTAGGATGAAGGTGAACTTTGGTACATACTCATCAAGATGAGTATATGTAATTTGATACTATTAAGGCTTTGATGGATGAACATTATCAGGCTTGGGCAAAGAATCGCTCCTATGAGAAGAAGACCTTTTCAATTAGTGAAACAAAAAAAAATCAGAGTGTGCTCTAAGAATTTGTTGTAGTTAATTTTGAAATAAGATATGAGTCTTAGGTTCATTCCAACAATTTAAATACTTTCACTAGGTCCTAAATAGCACACAAAACAATAAAAAGGTCCCTAACAATGATGCCAATGATGAGTAGCGTGGTACCCCTATGCCTAACCATACAAATCACTAAGGCGTTACGCACGATCCAATCGAATTCCATGGACCTATAGTTATCTCATACACTAGTTCCTCTAGGAAGTGAAATGGTGTTGAGAATGTTCGTTGTCTTCTCAACTACACTTGTAAGGCTCAAGGGTATGGTTTAAGTGTAATTGAGGTATATGAATTTTTTTTGTTTTATATTTTATGAATGTAATCACCTACAACAAGAATAAGGGTAGAGTAGATTGAAAACTAATGTCTATTGTCTATCTAGCCTAACACAAGTAACTGCCCTGCTTTCTTGAACACATATAGCACTGCTGGGTTACCAAACATTATGTGTTGTTGGGTTACCAAGTACTATATGAATGCTTAAAGTGGGCGTAATCATGTTTGCTAACTGCTAGAGATAAATTATTTAATTAAATGCATTAAAGTAAAGAATAGAAAAGTAAAATGCAATGAGAAAAATATTAAGCTATTCTTAGTGCTACAAGGATTGTTAAAAGAGTTCATTTTGTTCCCGTGACACTACTACAGTTAGGTACATTAGTGCTTAAACAATGAATCGTACACACTTTAGACTCCTTCTGTAGGCACTCAGAAAATATTTTAACTCTTGGGGGAAGAAATAGCAAGAGCTTCACTACCTTGCTTGAAAATTGAAAACTAACTAATGAAAAAATTCCTAAAACTAGAGCCCAAGCATGGTATTTATAGACTCAAGGTATCTACCCTAATGTTGGACATCCAACGTTGGATCCAAGTCCCAATGTCACGTACTTGACATCGTGGCCGACATCAAATGGTGATACATCAATATCCATATTTTAAGAATTGATAAACACTACTTCCAACTTCTACATTGAAGTCTCCACAAAGAATAAATGGAACTGAATTAGTATAACTTAGGAATAACTTCTTCAAACTTTCTTCTATTTGCTGAATCAAGTATGCTCCTTGACAAAGTCTAACATCTGAACATGTTAGTTTGGCAATTAAATGTGTGTTAACCATGCATACACATCTTCTTGATAATTGAATTTTTAAAATCAATGCCAAGGCCATGTTATTTTTTCAAAATCTTAACTATTCTTTCTTTTCGATTACTTGAAGTTATGGAATGTTAAAAATCATATTTTATAAACTCCATTCAAATCTTTATACCAATTCAAACTTGGCTTCTTTATAAAATATCGCACAGTCATCCATGTTGTAATTTCTACAATATGCTAATCTATATGGCTCAAAAGAAGAACTTCCATAAGGACCTTTTTGCTTGTAAATACCTTTGTATCCCATCTTTTCCAAGTCTGGTTGCAATTGATATAGAAATTTCCATGGCAAGATTTCTTATAAGCACAAGACATCAACATCTAAATCTTCTAACTCTGCTAAGATGCATAGATATTGATATTCGTGCCAATCCAAGACCCATGATGGACATAGCAAATCTTGTTTTTCACTTGATAAAGATCTTGCAAACACATTGTATGTTGCAACTTTCATTCTCATTATTAGGTTCTTGTCTAGATAATTTCTCTTCATGAGTATCATACTCCTTGTCGAAACGAGATTTTGAGTCTCCATGTTGTTTTTGCCATATGTTTTAATTCTAGGATGGATTAATATACCCTTTTCTTGACAATTGAAGATTGTTCTATTTCTTCAACTAATTCCCCAACTAATACATCAACTAATCATTAACTAATACATTGACTAATAATCAACTACATCAACTAAATAACTACATTATTTATTTTTATAATTACATTATCTAATTTTAGTAATATTTAATGACATCATATAATTTTAGTAATATATAACTATATTATCTAATTCTTAATGGCCTTTCTACCCCCCTTAAGAACACTAACTTTGGCAGTGTAATTAATGACATGCCATAGTGATCTTAAGACTATCTGTAAGGGTTATACACTAAATCCTAAAGCCCAAAAGGTTGAATTTATGATATCATTGAATTATCGCGTGTTCAAATAATAAATATAACCTCACCATTGAGTTTAGAAGGGTGAAAATGTTGGAAATGACTATTCATATGTTGAAAATGGACATTGTATGCTCAAGGTTCTATTTAGGTAAGGAGTAAAAACTAATTTTTGGGGTTCCCTGGGATGGATCTGACTCCACCATTGGGTTCAAAAGGTTGAAATCTACAGGAAATGATTCTTCATTTGTTGAAAAAGGCTTACGGAGTCTAAGACCTTTAGCACAAAAAACAAAACTTCCCGAGAGGTCACCCATCCCAATTCTACTCCAGGTCAAGTGTGCTTAATTATGGAATTTTTATTCTTGTGGTTACTAGGGTGCCAAATTAAATTTTAAAAATTATTTTTGCAAGCTCTTAATTTAAAATAATGATTCAACAATGAAAATTTGAATTCTTTATCAATTGACAAAAATTTCAAATGTTTTCGTCAGTTGACGAGTAATTGAAAATTTTTCCTCAAATAATGGAGAATTTTCCATTTCATTTCAATGGTAGTAATGATTGTGGTGATGCATTAGCAATGGCCTTAGTGGCTACTAGGTGATATCAACAACTAGGTTGAGTGCGTCTAGAGGTGGTGGTGCAAGGTCGACGAAGCTAGCATTGGGTAGTGTTGCCATTTTTTTTATATAGGGCCTCTTTAGAGCCTGTGCAACCTATTTTCAGGGTCCATGTGATTCTCCTTTAGGCCTACATAGCTCATCTTAGGGCATGTGTAGCCCATCACTAGGCTTGAGCATGCTAAGCGGAGAGGTGATTTGTGGCAGTGTCTGAAGAGGTGATTTATGGTGGTGCAGAAGATAATTTGTGGTGGCACAGAAGGTAGTTTATGGTGGTATGGAAGGTAGTTTGTGACATCATGGGAGGCAATTTATGGTAGTGCAGGTGTGGCGAGGCAACAGATGCAGGCATGGCACGATGGCAAGCACAGGTGCAACAAGGCGATAGACGCAAGCATGGCATAGCAGCAGAAGGGTGTGATGTGTGCTACATGGAACTTGCAATCATTGGCTACAGTGGGTAGCATGCTTAGCTATAGCTGGGAGCACAATTGATCATGGTTAGCAAGAAGACTAGTCATGGCTCTCCCAAGGGTTCCAAATGTTTTTGTTAATTATTATTATATGTTCTTTTTAAAACGGATTTTTAACATTGGGGGATCAGGGTTTAAACCCACAACCTCCTAGTTAAAAAAAAAATTAAATTATTTAAAGTAGGGGATTGGGGTTTGAACCCACAAGTTTTTATTATTATTTTAATCCATCTTACCTTAACTATTGACGTGGTTGTTCAGCCGATGACAAGGTAGGGATTCAATATGGATAAAAAACAATTCTAGGTTGATTTTTAACCTTAGAATTTTAACCTTTTTTGATTTTTTTATATTTTTAAATAATAATAATAATTTAATATTATGTTAATGCATGTATAACGAGAAACTTTGAACATCAATACCTCCCAAACGGTAAGTTAGATCAAGAAAAAATTTGTATCATTGGAATCATCTCGACAAGCACTGTGCACTGAACATAGTTTTAGGGCTCAAAAATAAAGTTAAATTTTTAGAAATTAAAAGAACCAAATTAGTCTCTTTTGTTGATGTGACATTTCTAGGCTGACATATAGTAACTTAAAATCTTCTAGATTACTTTAATAGTGAATTTCAACAAAACCAAAAATTTATTTATGTCATGGGTACTAACTTTTTAGGAAAAACTTAACAATGACCTTAATTAATTACTATTTATAGTATTAAGATGGGTAAGAGTTACTTAGACTGGTGTATCATTGTTTTACCAACATCTCTTGTAATTGATGAATCTTGACGAGGTGTAATCAAATCTTTGTCAGTTTAGATATCCATAAAATAATTTTGTTGATTGCTAGAATCTAGATGTTTGATCCCTTATTTGTGAAATCAATGGAAAGGTATCTTTTAACTTACGTTGCAAACATATGCTGCATCCGGTGATGATCAATGGCTTTCCTTGTGTTGTGGCTTCAAGATTCATCATTAAGTTCATGTTGTAGTCAACCCATGGTTCTGAGTGGCCCTTGGCTCATGATTTGCTTTGATACCAATTGTGACATCCCATCTCTAGTTGTCATGACAAACTTTAAATATACGTTCCAAATTGTAATGAAACTTGAGGACGAGTTTTTACTCAGTTGTGGGGGTATGATGAAGTGCTAAGTAGTCGATGTGTCGACTGGGCCACATATACGGGGCCCCGTATACACGACCGCGTTGACATGGCCTCGTCAATGCATCTATCTATGCCTCTATGTGGCCTCATTTACGTAACACCTATCCTAGCCTATAAATAAGTGTGCTTCCACCACACTTAGGTACCTTTTTGGCAGTTGTAGTGAAGCTCTTGTAGTTTGTCTCCATGAGAGTTAGAATATTTTCCAAGTGCCCGCAGTAGGTGTGAGAAAGGTGTCCAACTTTTTATTCAAGCACTAATGCAGCTAAGCCCATTGGTGTGAATAGCAATAAAGACAAGCTTTTCAAGCATTCCTTGCAGTAATTGGGCTTAGTCATTTGAGCATTGAATAGTTTGATATTTTTATGCTTTAATAATTCCTTAAGTTTCCATTGTTATTACTTTAATCGTTATCGCTCTTTTATAGCTTGTAAAAACCATAAGTACGACCATCTCGAACATAAACCTAACACTTGGCAATTGAGTGACGCTTAACGTTTGGTAGCCTAGTAGTGGTTAGGGGATGCTTAGGACGTGCATGAAAGATGGGATTCGATACTTATGCTAGGAAGATTTAAGAGATAGATTAGGATAATTATAGATTACGTAATATCTCATTTCTTACATTTCATTTCAAGAATTAGACTCTAGAAGATAAGTAAAAAAGCCATAAAAATAATTTACCTCAATCTCACTTAACCATCGCAATCAGAACATCACAAGTGAAGTTGGGAAGATAACGACTATTCTAACATAAGGTTTTGCTGGTTAGGATCTGGTGTATGCAAAGTGCTTATAGTCTACGGAATTCAACCGAGTCGCGTGTGAATGCCCGTGATTCGCATGGTTGGGCGTAGGGGTACCTAGCCGCTCATCATTGGCACCCTTGCCAGGGATTGTTATTCTTACATGCGCCATATAACCTTAGCAAAATTAACATTCACGTCATTGGAACAGACCTAGGATAGTAAAATCTACGCATGCTAGGCGATCTAAGAAAAAGAGTAAGGTACACCGATTAGTGGATTATCTAGCATCCAACATGTCTTCTTTTGATAGGTGAGATGGATCTAATCCACCGGTGCCACAAGAATGTCAAGTGGTATACACGCATCGAGATGAATATGTCCCTGACTTCACCTTTATCCTACATCAGGATGAGCATTTGTGTTGGCAGGACATGGAAGGCAACATCATACTGCCACCTAACCGATCGGCTCCTGGAATGCTGTTTCACAATGTTGCCAGACTAGGCATTCAGGACTGCAGTGTGGAGTACGTCATGGAGGACCATGACTATCGGGAATATCGTCCCACTGAGGCCGAACGTGCATAAGACCAACAGTAGGTAGAACAATATGAACACATGAAGGGGAAATAGTTTAGTAACCCTTATTCTTGCAAGGGCTGCAAGATGATGGGAAACCTGTCTTTCATGATTCCCATTTGGCCAAACTTTCTCTGGGGCATCAGATCATTCAATCCATCATTCAAAACAACCAATCAAGTGATCGAGACCCCCAGGAGGATGGAGGATCATGTAGGAGAGGTCATGGCACAAGTAAAGATGGGCATGAAGATCAAGGTCGTCATCAAAGTAGAGGGGGAGATCAACGCTAGGGTGGTGGCAATTCTTCTCCCTCTTCTCCATCCTCTCACTCCCCTCTACCTTCATCCAGTTCCAACTCCGATAGTGATTGCGGTAGAAAGGATGAGGTGATGGTGGTTGTAAGGATCGAAGGAAACGATGTGAGGGAGGGCATGACCAATCACGCGAGTCTTACCGTCAAGAAAAGAGAGGCAACCGAAATCATCATAGACATTGTGGCCTTCAGCAGGACTATGACTCGGATGAACCGTTGTTGGCTACTCAAAGCATGCTCCATATCGTTGAGGCAATTCAAATACCCAGTAGGCATTTGAAAGATAGTCGAATCAAGTGCATTGACATGAACAACATCCCCAGATTTGAAGGGGGATATAATTGTGATCCATAGACTTATTTGTAAATGTTTCATGATGTTTGCATCCTACAGAATATCGATAATGATTGGCAAAAACTTAAGCTATTTTCTCGCACACTCATCAAAGAAGTAGAAAGCTGGTATTGGTCTTTGGAACCGGAATCAATCAAAAGATGGAGTACGATGCTGGAAATCTTCAACAACAAGTATCAAACCTACTCTAGAGTGGCGAACCTGAGATGCAAAATCCAAGGGTGGAAGCAAGGTGGTAATGAACCCTTGGATGTAGCCATGGGTAGATACTACTCATTGTCACATTGATGCCTTGGTCATGGCTACTCTTAGTGGGAACAACTACTCTCAGTGGGCACAGCTTCGTCATATCATTGATGGGCTCCACTTTGAAATGAGTAAGACCCTTGATGTGTATGCTCAAGGATAACTATCAGAATTAACAGCCCATCAGTTGTAGTGCTTAATTGAGAAAGTGGCTAAAGAAGAGGGGGAACTTAGAAAGAAGGAGAGTGCAAAGGAGTATAATTAGGATCCCTCCATCAGAAAGAAGGAAGTTCGATTTTGTGAGGATGAGGAGGAATCACCCTTGGATGCAACGGTGAACCGTAAAACCTTGCCCCTACAAAAATTTTCTTTTGAAATATCAGCAAATGTTGACAAGATGTGAGACTCTTTGGACGAAAAATTTCAAAGTGTTCTAAAAATCACAAAGGAGTCGAGAGAGCATAATGATTACGATCAACGTAGGAAGAAGGAAGTTGAATGAGCCTACCGTAAAGGTAAGGACAAAGTTTCTGTAGCAGAATAGGTTGCAAACTTAGATACAGAGGTAGATGATGAATGTGACATATGTCAATATGAACATCCTAAGGGTTGTTGTCCCGTGATGTCACATTTACAAGACTTTGGGGTATATGCCTTAAATCCATGCTTGGCAAAGAGGCAAACACCCTGAAGGTTGCCTTACCTACAAGGCAATCCTAGGCAGTTCCACCAGCAGCAAGGATATTATCTAAGTGGAGCGCTGCTATAACCTTATGAATACTTCCTACAATGGTAGCATCCACAAGCGTGGGGGATGCCACCTCCAAGGCAGTAGTACCCTTACCGACAGCCCGATCCATATGGGTACTATGTTCAACAACCTGTCCCCTCGTGGGACTCTTCTGGTTACGTGACTTTTTAAAGTCATTACCACCTCCCGGAATACTTCCGAGCTCAATCTCCATCACCGAGGGAGGAGAACCCACATCTCTACTACCTTCCATTACCTTCTCTTGCTGTACCTCCTCAACAACACCCCACTCAGCTACCACTTACTCCACCTATGTAGGAGAAAATACCACCACAACCACAACAACATAATGCTACGAAGGCTGTTAACCTACAACCAGCCTCCCAGCCGAGTGGTTCGGAAGTGAAGCCACGGAAACATCCCTTTTTCTGGCCCAATAACCTAAACATACCCTCACACACACCTGTGGTTAGTGCCTCTGAGCCTCCAATTGCCTCCACCGTTCCACCCTTTGAGCAACCTTCAAACTAAACGTTTTGCAACGTACAGACTGTCATGCTCACACATGTTGTGACGGATTGAATAAAGGCAGGCCATCTTCCTCAGAAATTGACTGATCTGGAAAGTCCCCTCATTTATCTCTAAGTGGTAGGAAATGAGCCATATAAAGCTCTTCTAGATTTGGGGTCTGGATTCAACTTTATTTCACATGACATGTACAAGACTTGGAACTTTCCCCTGTTAAAGAAGAGGAACATTCATCTCAAGCTGGCAAACCAATCCTTTACTGTTCCCTTAGTATTGGTGGAAGATATTGTGACCACCGTTTGTGGGTGGTCCTATCCTACCAACTTCCTTATCATTCATGTTGAGAATTGCAGGGGAAACTTTCCAATCATAATGGGAAGAGCCTGGCTGAGCATGGTGGATACAAGACTAGGACTCCAAGATATTTCCCTTGAAATTTCAAAGGAAAATCCTTTTGGAAAGATCAAGAAGAAGCACGTTCCATGCATTATGTACAATGACTTCGGGTGCAACTGTGTGCAGCAGCTATGGTCTACTAAGCGAACATCTATTCAAGCATGCAGTCAATGTACCGAAGAATCACAAGTTCAAAAATGCTTGTACGTAGCAGCCACAAATCAAGAAGGCATCCAGTGGCTAACCGCTGATCCTACTAGCAGCACTTTATGCATGGAACCATCTAAGGGGCTTGTACGTGCCTATGTAGAAAGCATGGATGATTTGGAAGAGGTGCATCAACAAGTATCCACTACTAATGATCGTGATGATTGGGGAAAGTTGCAAATCCTTGAAATTTTTAAACAAGAGCCCTTGGAACTCAAATCCTTACTAGGCCACTTACAATATGCATTTTTGTAGAATGGGAAACTGTATCAATGCCACCCTTGCTCCTGAACAAAAGAGGAAGTTGCTGAAGGTGGTGAATAAATGGGATGCTGCTTTTGCATGGTTGTATCTTGAATTAATAGGAGTTGATCCCAGGGTTTGCCAACATCAAATTTATATTGACCCCTCCATAAAGCCATGACAACAACCACAAAGGCAATTGAACCCCAAATTGAAGCAGCTTGTTAAAGATGAAGTCAAGCAGTTGCTGAAAGTGGGGTTCATCTACTCTATTATCGATAGTGAATGGGTTAGCCTACTTGTTATTGTACTGAAGAAGGGTGGCAAATGGAGGGTCTGTATAGATTTTCGATTACTTAACATGGCTACCTTCAAATATCACTTCCCATTCCCATTTGTGGACCAAGTGTTGGATACCATTGCGGGGCATCGTTATTATAGCTTTTTGGGTGGTTGTAGTGGCTATAACCAAATCTAAATTGTGCCAGAAGACCAGGCCAAGACAACTTTCACAAGTCCCTAGGGAACTTTCACATACAAAAAGATGCCCTTTGGCCTATGTAATGCGCTTCCCACATTTCAATGCCTTGTCCTCAGCATATTCCAACAGCAAATTGGCAATGGGGTAGAAGTCTTCATGGATGACTTCTCTACCTATGGAGCCACGTTTGATCATGCCTTGGACTGTCTTGAGCAAGTCCTGCAAAGATGTGTGGAAACTAATCTATGGCTCAACTGGTAGAAAAGCCACTTAATGATCCAAGAGGGCATTATGCTAGGGCATCGTATTTCATAAACAGGGATTAGCGTTGATCCTGAAAAAATTAGGGTCATCCAAGGAATCACCAGGCAACCAAGCATTATAAAAGATGTTCGGTCATTCCTTGGCCACACTGGTTACTATTGGCGCTTCATCAAAAATTTCTTGAAGATTGTCAAGTCGTTGGTGGAACTCACGAAGAAAGATGCTCATTTGTTTAGACCAGAGAATGTGAATATGCATTCCAAACACTTAAACAGAAACTCGTAGAGACTCCAGTTCTCCTGGCACCTGATTGGTCCAGACCCTTCCACATTATGATGGATGCATCCAACTATGCATTGGGAGTCGTGCTTACATAGTGGGATGACCAAAAATGCCCATACTATATTCACTATGCAAGCCATAGCATTGTGGGTGCTCAACTTAACTACACCACCACCAAAAAAGAGTGATGGTAGTGTTGTTCTCCTTGGAAAAATTCTGACACTATGTGCTCAGGTACAAGGTGTTCGTGCATACCGACCACAGTGCCATCCGGTTCCTAATGAATAAAACAATGGTGAGCCCCTGTGTCATACAGTGGTTGGTGATTCTTCAGGAATTTGCCCTCGCTATGGTAGACCAAAAGGGAACTAAGAATGTGGTCGCTGACCACTTGTCTCGATTGCAATGGAATAACATAGAAGAGGAGGAGCCACTCTTCAACCAATTTCCAAGTGAACTCCTCTTCGCGAGAGTGATCGATATGCAGGTGCCCAAAGAATCACCTTGGTTCAGCCACATTCTCACTTATCTTACAACCCAGGAATTGTCAAAGGAGTGGGACCATCGACAGAAACAATAGTTTCTCCATAAGGCTAAGCATTTCATGGAAATCAATGGCCAGCTTTATAAGGTATGCGTAGATGGCCTAGTTCGATGGTGTGTCCCTAATGATGATATACTGCGCATCCTCCAAGATGTTCATGAGGGCCCTTATGGGGGCCACTATGCTGAATGATGCACGACCATTAAGATCCTACTTGTAGGATATTACTGGCCTACAATTTTTAGGGATGCACAATGGTCTACTCGCTCCTATGAGTGATGCCAGAGAGACGGTGGGATGACTGCACAAATGGAGGGACCTCAACAGTGGATCCAACCACTGGAGCCCTTCGACATCTAGTGCATCAACTTCATGGGTCCCATCACACCCCTATCCAACGGGAAGGCATACATCATCTTCGTTGTGGACTACTACACAAAATGGATGGAGACGGTAGTCGTCATCGACTGTTCCTGAAACATCGCCACATGATTTGTCCAATAGCAAATCATAAATAGGTTTGGAGTGCCACGTGCACTCATCTCAGACAATGGAATGCATTTCACGAGCATCACCTTTCGTAAACTCATGCAACACTTGGGGGTTACCCATAAATTTACAACACCTTATCACCCCCAAGCCAATGGGCAGGTCGAAGTCACCAATAGGGAGATCACCAAAATCCTCACTCGAACCATCAGTAAATATAGGAGGGACTGGAGCACCAAACTTAATGATGCCGTCTAGGCCTATTGCTCCACTTGAAAACTTCCTATAGGTTACTCTCCCTATGAGTTAGTGTATGATAAGCTAGTGAAACTTCCAATCCAACTAGAACTCCAAACACTATCTACAGCTTGTGACTTGGGTGTTGACCTACCACTAGCACAACGCGAACAACTTATCAACCTAAGTGTGCTAGATGAGAATCGATTGGTGGCCCTGTCATCAAATGAGATACACAAGACCTACAATAAAAAACATCATGATTTAAGGATTCAGAAGGTAACATATAGATGTGGAGATAAGGTACTTTACTAGAACCCCACACACGTACTACAACTGACCAAGTTTCAAACACTATGGGAAGGACCTTACATTGTCTCCGAAACCTTTCCATCTGGGGCCTTGCTTATATACAAACTTGAGGACCCCACGAGAATGCAGTTGGTCAATACGCAACAATTAAAACCTTTCCATGAACTCCATCAAATGAGTGCTATTGCCTTATCATCACAGGGACAGCCTTGTTCCATCTTTCACATCTCCTCCTTCCAGCCCAGTCGTGGGGGATACCATCCTCCATGCTAATCCGTTCTACTAAGCTCCTCACTATTTTTGGAACTTTTTGTTTCACACTTTTTTGTTTTTCAACATCGTTCATACGTTTACCAATTCTTATTGAATTTTTCTTTCTTTAATTACTTTTCTATTTCTTTGTTGCTTATTTATGTGTGTGTATGTCTTAATTTCTAGTTGGTTGCTAATAAATCATCTTATTGTCATCAGATGTGTGGTGTGGTTGGTCTTTGTTGCGATGGGTCGTGTGAAATGGTCCATCTATTTTATCTTGCTCCTGCCCTCACATTCTTGTTTTTGGAATTTATGTCTACTTTTATCTCATAAAATTGGCAGTGAGTCCACATCATCCACCCATTCATCCACTCCATGGTTTTTCTCCCTTTGGAAACATGCAAACTCCCTTCACTTAAAAACATTTTAATTAATGTATGACTTGTGTAGTTCCCAAACTTGGGGATGACTCAATGGTTTGAATCAAGTGTGACTTCAAGGGAAATGCACCATTCGTCGTACCTTTCTATTCCCTAGGTTGTGGGAGTGTCCTCACGGATTTCTTACCACTCCAAGTTCTTTTCTACAAGGAAGCTCCTTGGCAATTTGACCTTGTATGGTGTGGTCCTCATCGCAAAAATAGAAAAAAAAACATGAGGATTCAAAGCACACCCCTTGGTCTAATGCATGCAACCAAGCATGGGTCTTTGCATGGTGTGGTTCCCACATATAAAAATAAAAAATAAAATTATAACTATGTAGGAATTTAAAGCACACCCCTTAGACTACCTCTCATGGGCCACAAGCACTAGTTATGGGACTTGCTTCGTCCCCTTTAACTTAGTCCCGTTCACTTCCTTCGTGTCACGCATATTGGAGTGGTGGCTCTCTACGAGTGCATTCTTGTACTCTTAAGGGTGGACAGGTCTTTGCATGTTGTTGCGATGTCATTGTATGTGGTTGGTTTTGGGTCTGACCTCAGGAAAGGTCCTATTGGGTCACTTAACCACAGCTTCACACAGGGTTTCATGTGACCGATAATCGGAATTCCAATTCTCACTCCTCTCTCTTCATCCATTTCTCTCCATGACTCACCTCATTGCCCATCTTATGTTTTGATAGTTTGTCATGATTTTCATGAACTCCTAATGCTTTAGCCGATTCTCATGGATGGGAGTATTAACTTGCGGTCACTGTTCTTTGACTTCGAGGCCCACGGACTCTAGTGTTGATGATATGCAAGGGCTAAGGCTACTGCCTGCTATGGGGAGGACCTACTTGCATATCCCTGGTTCCATTTGTTAGTCTTTCATCCTCTTGATTTTGTTGGTTGATTGTTTTCATACTACCCATCACTCAATTCCTTCTCCACAACGTTCTTTCTCACAACATTCTCCTACTTTTGACTCCTTTTTTTGCCCCACTTACCTTCCCCTTTCTCTCAACTGAGTTTCTGGTCTCTCAAGCTCTTCAACTGCCCCAATTTGGCATATTAAATTTTTTTTATGCTTTTATTTGGTTGGTCAACGTGCACAACCCCCTGCATCATGTGGCCTTGTCGATGCAACACCAAAACTCTATATATACCCCCGTTGCATATTACATTTTTGCTCATTTTGCAAACAAATTAGGGGGAGATTTTTCATTTTTTCTGCCTCACCTATTCTTCCAAGCACTTACGTTGTCTATCGCACATTCGAATCCACCTATCCTTCCCCTTTTTTGCAACCGAAGGTATGCTCTCAGTCGTGGGGGGG
>MNCI01007799.1:109025-121430 GCA_015680685.1 Gnetum montanum | reverse complement strand
TTAATTAACTTACAATTACTATAGACTTAACACCTCTTAAGGGAAGGAACAAAAACAATAGTTTGAACTCCAATTCATGCCTTATTATTTTTTTCTTCTAACCCATCAACTAATACTTTGGACAATTTAATGGGCTGCATGTGCTAGTACCATAACCCAGTCAAAATGAGAAAGTGTATGAGGGCCATTTTGAGCAACTTGTGCACAATTTAATTAATGGTTATGTTTGATTATAGATGGCATTGAAATTGAGGCATCCAAGGGGAGAACGACCATCCCAACCAAGGGACAAGTGACCAAGAACAGGAAGAGGACGAGGTGTGCAGCACCGAGAGCACACGAAGGGTTCCCATGCAATTGGTCCCCTCTGTGAAGGACCTAATGTGGAATCTGTTCATCAGATTCCTGAAGAGGAAATCCCCAGTGAACAATCGCAAGTGGATGAGACTTTGGTGATAGCACCATGAGTTGAGGTCACCCTCACCTAGGTATGTCTTGATGCTATTAGGCCAAGGGAGGTGCAACGAATGGTCCTGCAAGAGTTGAACTTTGGATCATTTCTTGAGAATGCATCAAAAGATGTGAAGCTTCAATTGCAAAACTCTCCTACGTGGCCAATCATCACATCCAGTGGTGAATGGTATTTAGGAGAGACTTATCTCTTCTAGAAAAATTAGCAGCTAGGATCCAGAGTAAGAATCAAGGACATCTATGTCTCTTACTCTACGGAAGCGATAACACAAGCTCTGGGGTTACCTAAGACTAGAGTTGATGTGGCGGAGATCCCTAAGCAAGCAGATCCCGAGGTAAAAGGGGAGTGGATTAGGTGGTGCTATGGGGTAGACCGCAAAGAGTTTAGCACTTTGACCACTGCGGAGAGAGTATATTCAAAAATTGCATCTTACCACCTAAACCCAACAATGAGACCCAGTAAGATCACTGCCTTCTCCGCTCGTGTGTGTGCTGCTCTAAGCGGAAAATTCCCAATGAGCCTTCCACAATTGTTGTTTTTGGAGATTGAGAAAAGATTTGCTGAAAGAGAACGTGGAAGGCAAGCTCTACCCTTTCCTTGCTTAATCAGGAAATTATGCAAACGGGCAGGGGTAACACAATACGCCAATGATACACTTCGACACGTCCCGATTGCCTCATGGAGGGAAATGATGAAAGACAAGACTTCGGCCACCACACAAACTGAGGAAGAGTAGCAACCACCTCCATTGCCTATGCAAACAATGAGGTTGGGTTCGCAAACAATCATAGAACATATACGCAAAATTCGACAATCGCTCTTAAGCCAACAAGAGCAATCTAGAGGGATCGGTGGAGGAGAAGACCCTTCGGTCTATCACCCTACAATGAGCCATTTGGAGCAAGTGGCTCGATCAGTAAGTCTACTAGAAAGAGCATGGTCGATGTTCTCTATCACCTGAACACAAGTACCTGCAAGAACTGATCCTAGTGTCCAAGAAGTAATGATATCCACCCAACAGTTATTTCCTAAAATTTTAGGAAATGCTGCTACTTTTTCAATACGCTTGGAGGATGGAGAGGGGGCAGCAGTCTTGATAATGTAGCACCAAGGATAGGAGATTGTGGCTAAAGTGGTTGCTGACATGATTGTTATGGTCCCTAATGCACCAGCAGCACCTGTACTAGATGTACATGGACTCGAAGATGTACAGGCATCCATCATGACTTCATGTAGCAGGATTGATGTAGCCCAACATGAAGAACTATTAGACCAACTGGTCGAAACTGGGCAACTACTTCTGGATGTCTTTAATCTTCTAGATAACATCACTACAACCTGAAACACTGTGAAAATTGTGAATTGGCCTCAGGTGAAGATTCACAATTCAGACAAAGGTTCGCGACAGAATTCCGGAAGGTAGAACGAAGCAAAGCAAGGCAAAACGACGCTCGGCATCAAGTTTCCAAAGTTCCTTACAGATTTCAATTTTACTTTGTTTTCTGTCTTTACGCTACATCACACAACATAGCGTAATGATGCTTAGTGTAATTCTGCTTAACATAGTCTGACATCAGAAGGTGACTTACTTCAACAGGTTAGGTGAAGTTTAAGGCCTGAGCAGCGTAATATGCGACTTCTCGCATATCCGGCTAAGTCTTTTGTCCAGGGTCAAGTTTACGCTCTATTACGCAAGACAGCGTAATGAGCTTCAAAAAAAAAGTCAAAAGAAAAGTCCAAGAAAAGCGCAATAGATCGGCCCCTTTCTTTTTGCAGATTGATTGCCTTACGCTCGTTATGCTACGCAGCATACGTCAGCGTAATTTATTGTCAGGTTGATCATGTTTTACGCTTTGCTGCGTAAATGAGCGTAAAACAGCCTGACTCACTATTTCCATGCTTTGTTATGCTCTGCCACGCGACGCAGCGTAAACAAGTAGAATACAGCGTAAAGCCAGCTAAAGCAATTACGCATTTGCTATCCATACGCGCAATACGCCGATAAGCATATTTGTGCGTAATCATGAAGCAGCTTCAGCAAAGTGTTGATAGCGTACATCGCAATGTGACATGACATAGCCAGTTTGTCAAGTCAACGACATCCGGAAACTTCGGGACACGTGTCATCAAGGCCGTGCCTTTTCCGTATGTTATAAATACCCCAGTCGGCGAAGAAAAGAAGGCCTCTCTCTCCTTTTTTTTGCGGCACATTTTGGAGAGAAGGGCAACAGCTGACATCTTCAACTTTTGGCAGTTATCATCCTTGAGCAGAAACAAGAAACATTCTTGGAGCATTTTGGCAGCAGGAGCGATCACCCCCTTTTGGATGAAGATACAATTCTCCCATCGATGATCCTTGGCAGTTTTGAGCAGAGACTATCCGAAGTGAAGAAGATAGATCAGAGATCGCGAGATCATCTGGTGAGGTTGGCAAGATCTATTGGCCAGACACAGTTGGTTGATAGGCATCCGAGCTTGACCTTCCTTGCACTCCATCTTTGGCTTTTGAGGTAGACCGAGCTCTATTCTGCACTCCTTGTTAAACAGTTTTCTTATTATTTTATGTATGTTTCCACACAAGATAATCGGGATCCTCCCATTGTAACTTTGTATACAAAATACTCGTTTCTTTCGGGTCAAAGTATAGATCTTGAAATCACGCATTTCTTTTAGATCTGATTCCCTTTATCGCATTAACGTTGTCATTATTGCAATTTATTTACATCGTTTTCCTCTCCTTTCACAATTTATCGAATCAGATCGTCCCACGAAACGTCTACAATCTTCATCGATTTACTGATTTAGTAAGTCCTTGTCTGATCGACAAGATCGTTCAGGGCACTACGGATTCGTTTTCTCCAGCACAGCCCTCGCACGGATCCGTGGTTAAGACTGTGTACATGGATTTTGTTTGGTATTCTAGCTGCCAACATTTTTCGTCATTACACAACCTAGTTGGAGCTGCTCTCTGCAAGGGGTAAGATCCTCATCTTGGAGGGGCAACTTGAAGTTGCTCAAGCCAATTGTCAACGCTTGGCAACAGAAGTTGCCCAATTACGGGCCCAACTTGCTGATCCAGCTCTTCTCAACTATGAACTCACCAAAGATGAAGACTTTCAACAGCTTCAATTCAAACTCCAAATAGTTGAGGATGAGCAAGAGTCAGAAATCTTTGATAAGTCCTTGGCATATGTTCATGCATATCATCTAAACAAGGACTTGACGGAGGTTTGTTAGGAGAATGTCAAGTTGACCATGGAAGTTCATCGCCTACGCAATGTTGGTGATGAAAATCAACACATGAAAAGCTTTCTCCACCAATAGTAGGAGGAGCTAGCCAGGGTGAACGTTGATGTGAGGAGGTTGGCCACCAAAAATTGGAATCTGTCTATGGAGGAGGTTTGTGCTTTGCGACAGAAATCAACCATCAAAATCATCGCTTGGAAAAGTGAAGCCCTTGAGTTTGAGAAAGTTAAAAATCATTATAGGGACCAAGTGGGATTGCAGAAGGAAGTGAATGAAAAGCATATTCAAGTCACCAAGGCCAAACTAAACCAAGTGCTCCAGCAGCTCCGAGAAGGAGGTGAGGTGTGTCAACCCATCTTTGATGGATTGAATGCCTACAACTAGGCTGAGATCCACCTCAAGGAACTGTAGATTGAAGAAATGACAGAGTACATGGAGTTAGCCAACCTTCGCTATGCAAACTTGGCTATGCTAACAGCTAGAAGACCGTGGTATGACCTAGAAAAGCAAGTGGTCACCTGGTATTCTTTATACAAGGGAGAGTTCCCAATGCATAAAGTGACAAAACAAATTGGAAACAGCAAATGCGGAACTCAAGGTTCTCTGCATGCATTTTGAAGGGCAATGTGTGGCCATTGAGAATTTGGCCTGATGAATGAATGACTACTAACAGGTGCAGACATCAATCCAAGCATTTGACATCGAACGAAAATAGTTTGTGGCCTGGATTTTCAATTTGAAAGAACTCTTTCCTACACTTCCATGCCCTTAGGAGGTTCCAGTCCTTACACACATTGGCAAAGATGCTTGGACAATGAACGATCCCAGAAGTAAGGAATTGAAAATGAGGGCTCTCTTGGAGGCTTTCCGGTTGCCTCTGGAAGTTGCAGTTGCTGTGGGGCAACCATCGTCCATGCCACCACCACCACATGTGCCAGAGGCTGGTGAAGGTCCGTCAAAACCACCACCACTAGGGATGGTGTGATCTTCTCTAGCAATTTTTGTATCTTTTAGCACAGTAGAGAATCTAGGATCGTTGGGGTGTTCAATTTTATCTCTGAACATCACCATTTTGTAATTTGTCCTTCTCTGTACACTCGGGCACTTGGTGCGTTAGTAAAGTTGGTGTTGTGTCATGTGTGTTATGTCATGTATGTCGAGTCATGTGTGTTGTAATAAGAAGTCATACCTTCCAAACTGTAATGAAACTTGAGGACAAGTTTTTAGTCAGTCATGGGGGTATGATGAAGCGCTAAGCAGTCAATGCGTCGACTGGGCCACATATACGGGGCCCCGTATACCCAATCACGTCAACGCAGCCCCGTCGACGCATCTGTCCATGCATCTACATGGCCTTGTTTTTATAGTGCTTATTCTAGCCTATAAATAAGTGTGGTTCTGCCACACTTAGGTACCTTTTTGGTAGTTATAGCGAAGCTTTTGTAGTTTTTCTCCATGAGAGTTAGAATACTTTCCAAGTGCCCATAGTAGGTGTGAGAAAGGTGTCCAGCTCTTTATTCGAGCACTAATGTACTTGAGCTCATTGGTGTGAATGGCAATAAAGATGAGCTTTTCAAGCATATTACTTTAATCGTTATCGCTCTTTTATAGCTTATAAAAACCATAAGTATGACCATATTGAACGTAAACCCAACACTTGGCAACCCAGTGACGCTTAACGTCTGGTAGCCCAGTAGTGGTTAGGGGATGCTCAGGATGTGCATGGAAGATGGGATCAGATACTTATGCTAGGAAGAGTTAAGAGATAGATTAGGATAATTATAGATTACGTAATATCCCATTTCTTACATTTCATTCCAAGAATTAGACTCTAGAAGATAAGTAAAAAAGCCATAAAAATCATTTGCCTCAATCTCACTTAACCATTGTAATCACAAGTGAGGTTGGGAAGACAACGACTGTTCTAACACAAGGTTTTGCTAGTTAGGATCTGGTGTATGCAAAGTGCTTACAGTCTACAAAATTCAACTAACTCACGTATGAACGCCCGTGATTCGCATGGTTGGGCGTAGGGGTACCTAGCTGCTCATCACATACTCTTTGGTCTAGTTCCATTAAACTTCTTGTCCCTTGGTTATTTTAAATTCAATTTCATCATTCTATATAAGAAACATCCAATTTTGCAATCTTTGGCATATGTAGTTTTCTCCAAATATCCTTTTCTAAACTAATCTCATGCCCTCTTCCATGATTTTTCATCATTCTAGGCTTTTTTGGCCCTTTTTAAACTCTAATTTCATCTTTAAACTTGTCCCCAACACTTAGTTTTTTATATGTGAAAAACTGTTGCAAATGGATGCATCGACATAGCTTGATGCATCCCCATTGATGCATCATAAAAAACTTATAAATATGCATCAACACTTAGTTATTTTTCACATTTGCATCCAAATGCAAGGAAAGTTTTTGCCATTTTCAGAGCCCAAAGACCTTCCAAGCACCATAATTTCCACACTGCTTCTCTGATTAACCTTGTTTTTTGATCCCCTAGCTATCGGAGGTAAGCTTTACGTCATGAGGGCCACAAACCTTTGGTTTATGATGAAAAGTTTTTTAAAATTTTTTTTAACTTCCCAATGTTTAATTATTAAAATAATAATAAAAATTCCAACATCAAGTTAAACCTCATAAACAAACTCTAGTAGCTAATGAATTAAAAAATAATAATGATCATAAATGAACCTAAGTGTAACTTAAACCAAATGAGATAGGTATAAAAAAAAGAACTAACAGTTACACATTAATTACTAACCCTTGGTTACATTTGTGATCTCACATGGCACCAAAGAAGGGAGCACCAGCAGGAGGACCATCACAACCAAGGGAGAAGCAACCACAAGAAGGAAGGGAACAACAATAGCAGCAACCATAGTAGCCCCAAGTACATGAAGCCGAAGCAACTCATGTAATGAGACCTCTTTAGGAGGATCTTGAAGTGGACTTTGTTCAGCAAATTCCCACTGCTGAAATCGGCCAATCAAGGTAAGATGAGGTGCCAAGGCCAAGACCTAATCTAGAGGTCATATTAATAGAGGCTTGCCTTAAAAAATTCAAACTAATGAGGTCTACAGTTTGATTATCTAAGAACTCAACTTTGAATCCTTCTTTGAATTGGTGCATGAGGAAGTCCACACACAACTACAGGGGTCTCCCATGTGGTCCATTTTCTCCTCTAATGGAGAATGATACATGAGGGAGACTTACTTAGTTGAGACTATTGTAGAGGCCCTTGGCTTATGCCGATACAGGGGCAACTTTGGTAGAGATATTTATCTAAGCCAAGAAAGAGCAGATTGAGCGTTGCTATGGGGTGGATTGTAAGGAGTACGATGCACTAACCAAGGTAGAGTGTGCATATTTCAAGATAGCGACCAATCACTTGAACCCCATAGTGAGGCCTAGCAAGGTTACAACATTCTTTGTCCATGTGTGCATCGCTCTAAGTAGTAAATTCCTTGTTAACCTTCCTCAACTTATCTACCTCGAGATAGAGAGGCATTTTAAAGAAAATGAAAAAGCAAGGAAGACACTCCTCTTTTTATGCCTGATTAGAAAACTCTATAGAAGGGGAGGCATAACAAGCTATGCAAATGATACACTTTGTCATGCTCCTACCTCATCTTGGAAAGAGATGATGAAGGACAAAGTAGTCACGAAGTTGTAGGAAGAGGAGTGGCAGCCACCACCACCTATTGGAAAGGCCATACTAGAAGCACATGTAGCTACCAAAAGAATCAGAAAATTTTGTGAACAACTATTGCAACAATAAAAATAGGATTTGGCAAGTAGTGAAGAGCCATCAATTTACCATCCAATGTTGAGCCATCTCAACAAGGTCATTAGGACCATCAACTAGTTGGAAGAAACCATTACACTATTCTCAACACAATAAATGAAGGCACCCACAAGAATGAGTCCTAGTGCTCGGGAAGTTACGGTGTGCATTCATTGAAAAGAATTTCCTAAGATTTGTAGGAACATTGTAACTTTCTTAATGCACTTGAAGGAAGGCAAGGGGGCAATTCTCATGGTGATGAAGCACCATGGACAAGAGATAGCGACAAAAGTGATGATTAATAGGGTGGTCGAGGTCCTAAATGCTCCTACTGAAGCAGTACTAGACATTGATGCCATGGAAGATGTTTAAGCATCTGCAAGAGTAGGGAGTGGTTAGCTTAATGTAGCCCAACACAAGGAAGTGTTAGATTAACCAGTGGAAACCAAGAAATCACTTTTGAAGATCTTTGATCTCCTAAGATGAAATTACAGTAACCAATCAGAGTTGTTAGAGACTAAGGACAAACTAATCATTACCAATGCCCAATTGCAGTCAACCACCATCGAAAATCAATAGTTAGTTGTCAAAGTTATGGGCTCATTTATTTGACCCCACCATTCTCAGCTTGGACCTCACTTAAGATGAAGCTTTCTAGTAACTTCAATAAAGATTCAGAGTGGCTAGGAATGTGAAGGAGACCATGGTATTTGATGCCTCCTTATCAAAAGCCTTAGCATTTAACATCTACAAAGATTTGGCTCAAGTCTGCAAACAGAACTTGATCCTCACCAAGGACACTCATCGCATGTGCAATGTCAAGTAGCAAAAGGATCAAATGGTTGAATTCATTTAACAACAGTAGGAGTAGCTAGTCAAGGTGAATATTAACCTAAGGAGGTTGATAACAGAGAATTAAAATCTCTCCATGGAGGAAGTTTAAGTGCTTCACTAGAAAAAGACCATTGAGGTAGCTGCTTGGAAGAATGAGGCCCTAAAATTTGAATGGATTAAAAACTATTACAGGGACCAAGTAGGGCTCTTCAAGGAGCTAAATGAGAAGGAGATTCAATTAGCCAAGGCAAAGATGAACAAGATCCTCTAGTAGCTCCAACAAAGGGGTGATGTGTGACAACCAATTTTGATGACTTAAATGCATATAACAAAGCTAAGATTCACCTAAAGAAGTTACAGATTAAGGACATGACTAAATATATGGAGCTTGCTAACCTCCAATAGGCAAACATGGCTATGTTGGCTACAGGGAGGCCAAGGATAGAGTTGAACAAGTAGGTGGCTAGTTCATACCTCTTATACAAGGTAGAATTCAAGCACCATAAAGAGAAAAATATGTAGTTAGAGATAGCCAACGTAGAGCTTGAAGTTCTTAGGAGCTGATTCACTGATCCAATGATTGGTTGTTGAGAACCTTGTCAAGAGAATGAATGACTACCACTAGTTATAGAACCTTGTAAAGATGTTTGACATCGAATAAAAATAATTCGTAGCATGATTCATTAATGCTAAGGAGCTATTCCCAATCATGTTGTATCTATAGGACATACTCATACCAAACCACATTAGCAAAGCTACATGGACTATGTACAATCCATGAGGCAAGGAAAAGAAAATGAAAGCATTAATAGATGCTTTCAAACTTCCATCAAAAGTAATAGCAACAATAGGATAGCCTTAACTACCTCCACTGCCATGAGCATTGAAGCTTAAAGAAGGACATTTAGCACCCCTAGAGCCTTCGCCTCTTTGCACTATTTGAATTTTACCTCATCTTCAACAATATGAGGGATCTTGCTATCATTTTTGTAAGGGTGTCCAATTTTGTTGTCATGGACACCAATTTTGTGATTTCGTACAATATGACACTCAAAGTTAGTCAATCAATTAGTCAATTAACAATTCCATACTTTCCTAATTTTGTAAGAAGCTCGATCCTACTTTTGTTCACTCAAGGATAAGTTTTCACTCAGTCATGGGGCTATGATGAGTATGATGAAGCATAGTCAACTAGCTACATTAACGACCATGTGTTGATGTAAGCATGTCAACCCATGGATACATGCATCGATGCAGATGCATCAACATAGATGTGAGTCAAGCCTATATAAATGTGCATACCCACTACATTTATAGCACTTTAAGTCAATAGAGTAGTAGAGCTCTTATAGGTTGCTTTCCTTAGAGTTAGAATATTTTCTAAGTACCCACAGTATGAACTAAAGTAATTGTATAGATCTTTATTTGAGTGTCATATACTTGAACACATTGACGTGAATGACAATAAAGATGAGATTCTTGACATTTATTGTAGCACTTAGAATAGATTAATGTTTCTTACTTGCACTTTATTCTTAATGCACTTTATATTCTTGTTTTAAGTAATTATTACATTTAATAATAAACTCATAAGTACAACTATTTTAACCATACCATTTAATGCTTAGTAATCCCAACAGTGGCCATTTGGTACTCTCAACAATTTTTACTTGGTAACCCAGTAGTGTTAGTATGAGTTCAGGATGTGTATGGCAAGTGAGTACAGATACTTATTTTAGGATAGTTAGCCATAAAAGCATTAGATAGCTAGGATCGTTAATTATCAATCATTTATCTTTTCACCAACATATAACATTATAAACATAAATAAATATCATATGCCATAACTCCCACTTAACCATACATAAGAGCCTACATAAGTGAGAGTTAGGAAGACAATGATCATACATTTCTTTAGGTCACAATCTTTATCTATAGACACACTTAGGAGCTGAGTCCATTAAATTCAACCAGATTAATAGTGCAAGCTTGTGATTTGTATGGTTGGGTGTAGAGACTACTTGCTGCTCATCACATTCTAAACAATAAAAGAAAACTATTAGTTTCTCAAGCACATTGCATGAAAATTTTCAAGTTAGGTTAATATATGACTCATGAAGGAATAATGAAATTAATTAGTCTTCCCCTAGGAAAATTTGGTACATCAAAATTAATTGTGGTACATCTAAATTAGTTGTGATGCATGTGAATCTATCTTACAAATATTGCATCAAATATATACAATTTTAGTTATCTAGAACATGCTATCAACTAATAAAAAAAATCAAAACAGAAAGTGAAGAAAAACGTGGGAAAGCAAAAAAGAAACATTAAGAAAGTAAAGGAAACAAAAGAGAAGATGAAAGAAAAGAAAGAAGTAGTAAAGAAGAAGCTAATGTACACGTGGCTATGATAACATCTGATAAAGCGCTATATAGTCGATGCGTCAACTAGGCCGCGTATACGGGGCCTCATATACACTGCCACGTCGACATAGCCTTCCTGCGTTAACATGGCCCCGTTTATGCAGCCACCTATCCCGGCCTATAAATAAGAGGGACTTCCACCTAATTTAGGCAACTTTCTAGCTAGTTGTAGCGAAGCCCTTGCATTTTGTTTCTGTAGAAGTTAGATTATTTTCCTAGTGCATGCCCGCAGTGTGATGCTTGTAATTGTACGACACCTTTATTTGAGTGTGACGTACTTGGACACGCACATGATCGGCAATAAAGATCGAAATTACTTCATCATTGCAGCAAGCACTTAGTTTTAATTATTTAATTATTATTATTAATTGTTATTGTTATTTATTATTTTCTTAGTTAATATTTCTTTATCATCATTTACTATTCCTGTTGTTAAATGCGGAGTGAGTACGACTTAATCACGAGCATTTAAGTGCGACTACTTGGTAACCTTGTAGCATACCTAGGATCTATGCTTGTTAATCCCAGTAGTAGTCGCACACGAGGTCCAAGATGTGTGCAGATGATTAAGGGATGGATGCTCATTGCACTTAGGCTAGCTTAGACTTCATTTTCTATTGCTTATTAGTTTAATTAAGACTATTTTCCATTGTCTCTAGGAGTAGCACTAGTTTAGGATCACATCATACGCCTCACTCTAGACTAAACCATACGTGAGAAAGCAAATACTAGTCCAGGTGGGAAGACAGCAAACTGCGATCAACATGTAACTATCTAGATACCACAACTAGCCTGTCCATGGAGTTCGACTGGATCATGCGTGAATGCTCGTATTCATATGGTTGAGTGTAGGGGTACCTAGCCGCTCATCATTGGCACCGTTGTCGGGGATGGTGCTAGTTCTTTAGATTAGTTATATCATACAAGATCATTGTAATAAGTATTAATGATATATCCTTTAGAAAAGAAAATAAATTTAATTTAATTAAGTCACACACGATTTACAACCATGTCTCTCTCACAAGACTATAATAATGCCACATCCAGTTGAAACACCACAAAAATCTTTTAAGTGTTGTGCCAGCGTATACGCCCCGCGTACATGCCCAGCGTTCACGCCCCGCGTACACGCCCAGCGTTCACGCCCAGTGTCTACGCCCAGCGTCTACGCCCAGCTCCTCACTGTACACGCCCAGGTACGGCAGGGGCACACGCTTGACGACAGGATTTCCAATGGCAACATGAAGATTACACCAAAGAGCAAGAATTGAAGCAAGTGGACATCCGTCGATCTCTACGCCCGGCGTCTACGCCCGACGTATACGCCCAGCGTGTATGCCCAGCGTACACGCCAGCTTGTAACGTTTACGCTCAGCTTATACGCCCAGCGTGTACGCCCAGCGTGTACGCCCAGCGTACACGCCAGCTTGTAATGTATACGCCCAGCGTGTACCGAGTTTCTAAATTGTAATGCTCGGTCTATACGCCACGTGTCCCCCCCCGTCCACTTTTCCCGGTAACCCTACCCCTATAAATAGCCCAGTTTTCCACATTTACGAGGGACAAAAATTTCTAACCAGAGCCTAAAACCCTCTACGCTAGAAGTCCTGTACGCCGAGCACAGTCTCTAC
>MNCI01007799.1:87410-101799 GCA_015680685.1 Gnetum montanum | reverse complement strand
GTAGACCATCCAAGGCACTCTGCCTTCGTTCCCTTTTCTAGCTTGCCCTCAAGCGAAGGCAGGGTCAGCTGTGCGTGCCCAACGATCTCTCGGTGTTTGTTTACCTTCCAGCCTTACACCGATGATTTAGGTCAGTACAGATTTCATTTTCTATTGCTTATTAGTTTAATTAAGATTATTTTCCATTGTCTCTAAGAGTAGCACTAGTTTAGGATCACATCATATGCCTCACTCTGGACTAAATCATATGTGACAAAGCAAATACTAGTCCAGGTGGGAAGACAGCGAACTAGGATCAACGTGTAACTATCTAGATACCACAACTAGCCTGTCCATGGAGTTCAACCAGATCGTGCATGAATGCTCGTATTCGTATGGTTGAGTGTAGGGGTACCTAGCCGCTCATCAACATCCTATTTGTGTTCTTAAATGATGTTAGTATTCAGATAACAAATATAAATACAATAAAATTAATAAAATTATTTATAAAATTATCCATATGAATAACACCATACAAATATAGTAATACATATCCTACAAATAAGAAATTTATAAGTATGCATAATATAAAGCAACCGTATTGATAAAACACAAGTACAATAACAAAATTATTAAAATACAAATAAATGACCTAACAAGATAAGAAAAAACAAAGAATACTTATCCAAAACAAAAACAAATACAAAACATAATAACAAAGAAAAAACTAAAATATAAAAACATAATAATAAAGTAAGAAAAAATAATGAGAAAGTGAAGAAAAGAAAGTGGAAGAGGGAAAAAAAAGAGAAATAGTAAAGAAGAGGCTGATGTAAATAGTAAGAAAATGAAGGAATCAAAGGGGAAGAGGAAAAAAAATAAAAATAGTAAAGAAGAGGATAATGTAAATTTGAAACAATTGATAAAATTATTCAAAATTTTTGAAAAACCTCATACAAATATGATACAAGATATTGTACAAATAAAAAATCTACAGCTTTGCATAATGGAAAACTATAAAAAAAACCTTTAAAAACAAAAAAAAAATAATCAAAATAGAAACAAACAACATTCAACATAGAAAATCACAAACTAAGAAAAAAAAACTAAAGAAAACTTAATCGAAATAGCAACAAGAGCACAATAACCAAAATTTAAAAAATAAAACAAAACATTGAGCAAAGAAAGAAAAAACACTCATGAAAGAAAGAAACAATACAAAAATGAAGGAAACATAAATGACTACAAAAAAAGAAAGAAATAGTAATGAAAAGAATAAAGTAAATTTGAGATGTTAATAAAATTATATAGAAAATTATCACTCAAAAAAAAACCATGATATGAATAAAGTAGAGCGTATCATGCAAATAAGAATTAAAAAAAAACTTAAGAACAAAATCAAAATCATCAAAATATAAACAAACAACATTCACCATATAAAATAATAAAAACAACAAATAATTTTAAAGAAAATTTATTTAAAGCAAAAACAAAATTAACAAAAACTCTAGAACACAACAAACAAAAAAAAAACTTAAAACAAGTCAAAACATAAAATAAAGAAAGAAAAAGCAATAAGCTATAGGGAGGAAAAACATGAAAGGAAGACAATGAACATAAAGGAAAAGCCAAACGGAACTCAAGCAAGGGAGACAAAGAAAAGGAAGTCCAAAACATGTAGAATGAAGGTTTATCAAATCAAGCTTCTAGAAAAGGTAACCTTAATGCTTCTAAAATAGATTATGTTACTACAATCAATTCATTCATGAGAAATGTTAATGTAAAGAATAATGACAATGGGAAATTATTTTTAAGAATGTAAGCATGGATGAGGAACTACTAGGCTACTATGACTTACAAAAGATTAGGGTGTTGAAATCCCAAACTAATTGTAATATAGGTACATCCTAAGATATGTAGTCCAATTAGAATGTTATAACTCAAGATTGCCCACTAGAATCGAACCTGGATTCCATTAGTAGTAAGGTTTAGAAAGAAGTGAGTTAGTTAGGTAGTGTGTTACCTTCATCTATAATTCATGGTAACTTTACAAAATGAAACCACTTAGGAAACTTGCTTAGTAACTTAGAACTTTCAAATCAATAATTTTTTCAGTAGGCTAACACCTCATTCTTGCCTCATAAGAGATTGCAATCAACCTAGATGACTACTATAGGTTGCAATACATAGCCACACATACTACAAGCGAGTTTGGTCTCAGTTTTTTGAGAAATATCTCAATGCACAACCAAAACCAGCTATACTAAAAAAACTCTTAAAAAAACCAAACAACCAAAATATGAACCAACAACAACAGATTTTAAAACATATTTATAAAACCAATAGCTCTAGTATAATAATTAAACACAAAAAATGTCAAATAGCAAAAAAAATACAGAAAACTTATTTAAAACAAAAACAAAATAACAAAAACTACACAACACAATAAATAAAAAACTAAATCAAACCAAAAATATGAAGATAGGTAGGAAAAACCAATAAGAAAGAAAATAAAACAAGCTAGAATAAGATAGGAAAAGAAAGAAAAAGTAAAGAAGAGGTTGATGTGCAGGTTGAGAGCCAAAGGCTTAAGGCCTTGTGTTGTTATTTTTATGTCATTTTTATCTCCTAGAGTCATGAAAATTTTGAAACATCCCATGATGACTAAAATAATCCATCCCTCCCTCCCCCAACTCCCTCCCACCTCACCCACCATCCCCCCCACCCCCCTTCGTAAACCACCCTCCAATCCCCACTCATCTCTGTCGCTACCCCCTCCCCCTCCCCTCCTCCCTGCCTCCCCTCCTAGGTCACAAACACACACATACAATGAATATGTATTTAGGTACATGTTCACTCAAATAAAATTCAATACAATTCACTTAATTCATGTTGTGGTACATGGTAAGAAATTCTAGCTTTCTTGGAAATAAATTGATAGGCTACACTATTGATTGAATAGTGCTATAACTATGGTGGGTACACATATTTATATAGGCATTTATTAGGCTTGCATTAATCCTACTGTGTTAATGAAGCTAGGCATATGTTGATGTAGCCCATCAAAATAAACATTTATCATACCTCCACAATTGACTAAAAACTTGTTTTTGAGTTAACAAAATTGTGGGAGTGATTGGATTGATTTTGACAAATTAGCTTAAGTTTCACATTACAACATTTATTCAAGTGTTTGTAATCTTTGACTTAAACCAAAATTGCATACATTACAAAAATTGGTTTTTATTGATATGTATAAAAATTAACTGAGGGGTATGCCTTAGGTGGTGCTAGGTGGTGGTGGCTCTTGTAGTTCTTATGATGGCTTTTCATGCCTTAGTGGCAATGATGGCTTTTGCCATTCTTATGGTCTACTAAGAATTACATCAACACAATCAATTAGAAGATCATCACACTTCACAACATCATGAAAACTCCTAATTTTAAATTTCAAAACACATTATTTTTTCATATATTGAGAGTAATTCCTTGACAACCAATGTACCTTGTAGGACCAAGGATACAAATTAGTTACCAACCCCAATCTAGTAACTACCTTAAATGAAATAAAATTTTCTTGGACTCCTTCATTAATCAAAATATGAATCGATTCCCCACTAAGCAAAAATCTAGCCCTAATCCAAAATTACAATTTTCTAGTAGGATGGTCTCCTTTATTCACATTCCCCCTGAATGCGCAAGAATTTAATTAAAAAATTTTCTCAATCTTAGGAGCATTAGGATTGCCTTTTTGAAAAGCTTAGTTAGATGTCTCCTTTATTTCCATGATTTTCACATTCTTTCCCTTGGCTACCTTGAGAAGTAAACATTCCCATTTCTTACATTCCCATTGTCCATACTTGAAGCATTGAATTTTGGATGAGTTGCTATCTTAACCTTTGTCTCCCTTGTCTTGGTCCTTCTTTGCTTTTTCCTTCTCATCACCCTTCTCTCTCTTCTTATCATGGCTATCATCTTTATCTTCAGATTTGCAATTGAACCCCTTTTTTAATTTAAATTTCTTATCCATCCCCTTTGAAGCTTATTTTCTCTTGTTTCAAAAACCATTAAGTTTCTTTTCTACCTTGAGTGCCAAACCATAAGTCTCATCAAAAGTTTATGGCTCAATGAATGACATCTCTTATTGGTGCACTGTTTTAAGACCTCCTAGAAAGATTGAAGCCTATCATTACTCCTCCTAATTTATCTTAGCTCAATGGAATAGTTCATAATATTTGAGGCAAAATTCTTTATCTTTATCATCTTACCTTAGAAATTTCAACTTTAAGATTGTCTCTTGCCTCTATTGATATTGTTTAAATTTTCTTCTCAACATGTACTTCATCATATTCCAATTTTTACTAGGTTAACCATTTTATCTTTTGTAACCTTGGGACTCATTTTTCCATGAAGTAGAAGTCATATCTTCTAATTTGAATTCAACACTCAATATCCTTAATTGATTTGCTATCTCTTTCAACTTAAAATGCTTATTAAGTACCTTTAGCCAACTTGTAAGAGCATTGATGCCATCTACACCATTGAAAGTCTTTAATTTCATGTATGGAAGTCTAGAAACATTTCCAAATGCTCTAGTAAGCCTTGCTTGATCTACACCATCAAGCGTACCATGAAAAGAATTTGATGCTAGTGATGGAGCTCTTGGAACTTTGATTTGAGAAACATGATTTACTCCCATTGGAATCCTTAGCTAATGGGTTTCCACGCTTCTACAGCTAGATTGTTCTTCCTCATCATCTACTCCTCCTTCACCTAGCTAAGAAAATTCTTGACTATTTGAACATGAATGCTCATTACCTTCATGAGTTTGAATATGAGTGGAATCTACATTCCTATCTACCTTTGTACTAATCTTATCCAATTAAGTAAGCATCAATTGAAAGGAAAATTTCATGCTCTCCATGTCTCTATTCAGTGCTTGAATCTATTTCTTCTTTAGATGCCATCGAAATTTGAGAAAATCTACAACCAAATTTTCCAAGTAATAATCAACCTAACGCTATGATACTAATAATGCTAGAGTAGGTTCACTTTATTTATTTTAACCTTAAAATCCTACTAAATCTAGATATTATAAAAATTAATTCAATTTGCTAGAAAACAAGAAATTTAGCGATCTTTAATTAATGTAAAGAAGATTACAACAGGATTCCATAATCCACAAACAACCAAATTACTCACAAATACTTAAGGATATTATAGAGCATGAGGGTCTACAACCACACAATGTTTACTCTCAATATGAGACACAATCAGAAAAGAATCTCTTTCACAAACCTTAGATTGAGATCTCAACACACAAGAAAGAACACAAGAATACATAGGTCAAACATACACATAATTGACCTTGAGCTATAACTATAATCATGTACTCATTTAATGTGCTCTCATAACACTCTCTTGCCAATCTCATGCACTCATGATGATAGAAATCATGAAACAACATCAATATTCATTGGAAAACCAAAATAAGAAATCTAGAAATATTTTCTTAAGGTCAACTTGAAGATGTCCATCTATTTTCATATTTTTCTCCTCTTGTTTAGTTATTTTTGAATTTAAAACTACCAATCAATAAGTTTTTATGGCCACATGGGTCATCTTTGACTTCCCTAAGGTATATTACTATCAAACTCCACTTAGAAGAGAGACATCTCCTATGCATAAGAGACATCTTTACAATTGTAGAGACATCTCACTAAAGACATCTCTAGTACAGGGGAGATGTCTTACCTAAGACATATCAATTTTGGAAGAGACATCTCCACTTCTTGATAGACATCTCCAGCATTTCCTAGGTGTCTCCTATGAAGACTTAGCTCTTGGCCAAGACATATACTTGACTTCCAAGATGCCTTCACAGAGCCCGAAACCTACAAAAACCATCTCTAGGGAGAAGAAAAAGGGATCGAAGAGTTGTTGCTACATCAACTTTGAAAGATTTTGAATAGTTATGGAGGGCTAACTCAAGCTAGGTTGTGAGGATTGTTCTAATCTTATCAAAAGTTTCCTAGCAACAAATATTCCAATCTTAAGGGATATATTTCTTTTGCAAATTATACAAGGCTACTATTACTTTTGAGAACTCACAAATAAATTTCTTGTAATAACTAGATAGCCCCAAGAATTTACATAGTTCATACACATCCTTCAAAATAGAACATGTGGCAATGAACTTTACTTTTTTCAGATTTGGTTTCATCCTATCTTCATCAATAATATGGTCCAAGGATTTCAATTTTTCCTTTCTGAATTCATACTTGTCATACTTGATATATAACTTACTCTCTCGTAATTTGGAGAGTACTAGGTTTAAATGCTTAATGTGGTCTTAAATAAAAGGAGAGTACACCGAGATGTCATTAAGGTATACCATCATAAACTTGTCAAGGTATGGATAAAAGACCTCATTCATGAGTGTGCAGAATGTAGTAGGAGTGTTGCATAATCTAAATGACATGATTTTCCACCTATACAAGCCATAAAAAGTGACACATATTACTTTTTCTTCATCTCCTTCCATGATTTGCACTTAATAGTAACCTTGAAAAGCATTAACGTGAAATAGCTTTGAAATCAAAGGTACCAAATACCTATTCTTGATGGTGTACTTGTTCTTGAAGTTATAATACAACTCAATGAGCCATCTTCTTTCTTGGAAAACAATATCGAGGCTCCATAGGAAGATTTGAAGGGTTGAATGCAACCCTTATCCATCAAACTCAATAACTTCTTCTTTAACTTTGCTAGGTTAGAGGTAGTCATTCTTTAGGATCATTGCCTAAAAGGGATAGTTCCTAGTAGTGGCTCGATTTTATGGTATACTACACATCTGATGGGACGTGATATTGCATGGGCCGCCAAATCTATAAATAAGAGGTGGCTCTCCCTTGTTTCTCCATCTAGGCCTAGACTGTAGCGAAACTCTGGTAGTTTTACCTCTCCAGAGATAGAATAATTTCCATGTGCCCGTAGTAGGAGCTCCAAAGTGAACGGATCTTTATTCGAGCAAATATTGTACCTAAACACAAGTTTGTGTACAGAAATAAAGATGAACTTCTTGGATAAACCTTGCAGTGCATAGAATAGGCTAAATAGGAATTTATTTATTGTTATTTATTGTTAATGTTTAAATGCTTTATTAGTTGATTAAATCTTTCTCAACCCTTCTCTCCTAGTTAAGTGCATTCATTACGATCACTTCGAGCACGTGCGTTACGCTTGGTAATCCCAGTAACGAATAACGTTTGGTAAGCCCAAAGGTTGCATTGGTTCAGGGTGTGAATGGTAAGTGGGAATGGATACTGATGCTAGGTTAATTAAGACTTAGTTAGTTAAAGTTAGTTAATTAGTCTCTTCACCCTTCACCTCATCAACATAGGAGATAAAACAGAAAAGATATAAAAATCATATACCTCAGACTTACTTAACCATACAACCGTGAAAAATACAAGTCTGGGAAGACAACGAACGATTAACCTTAAGTGTTCCATAAGGCGTGTAGGCACTTAGTCTGTGGAGTTCGACCGGATTGCACGTGTAATGCTCATATTCATATGGTTGAGTGTAGGGGTACCTCGCCACCATCAACATCATTTGGGCAATTCACTAGGTAACTTCGTCAACATCAGATCCTTATATCTTTCTAGCCTATTCTAAATATGAACATTCATATGAGTAGAATTTTAATCTTCTATTTCTCTTAAGATTTTGAGAAAAATTTGTTATGTTGGATTCCTAACAACTTTCTTCATTACCATAGGTGAAATAAGTTAGGCCTCATGAAGAGTACTAGTTGCTTTTAGTACAAAGATCTTTATAACATAGGGTGATTCCTCATGTAAAATATAAAGAACATCAAGGTACAAGACAACCAATAATTTTGTGTTCTTGAAGATTTCTTATCAAAGGATAACTTGAAAAAAATCTATGTCCAAGACAGAGAAATCCAACTTTTCACTTCACTGGTCTAACTTTATCTCCATGTCCTTCATAACTCAAGTGCATCTGATTGGATGTAATTTACCTAACTTGCAAGATGCTAAAGTTGTGTCAACTTGCAAATTGAGGATGTGAGTAATTTTTAATGAAAAAAAGTTATGGCTGGTACATGTGTTAACCAAGGCATCTACCATCTTCGACGAAAACTACATTAGAACCATTTGTATCAAACATAAGTTAGGCTCTTGCCTTAATTATCGACCTTGGGCATTTTATTGAATAACTACTAAGCTTTATGAGATTTGTTCAATCCCTTCGAGGATCTCCATCTTCTACCCATTATCATTCACCTAGGTAAATGTAATTAAGCTTATGGCTAATACTTGAGAACATTTAAATATTGATTCTCATTTGAATCCATTCCAAATCTGTGTTGATTAGAGTTTTGTGGGTAGTCTTGAGTGATATGGTTTCCTAAACAAATAAAACATTGTACATTATGATGCTTGGGAGGATTATTTATGGGTTCTTTATGTGTGGATGCTCATTCCTAAACCTATCATAACCTTTGGAAGCCCATTGCTTCTTATTACCTTGGTAAGAAGCCTAGGAACTAGGGGTAATAATAGGATGTAGACCCTGAAAGCCATCATCAAAATTCCTTTCTCTAAGCCTACTAGATTTTCTACAAGACTTTTTGTTATTCTATTGTGTATTAGCATCATTCTTATCTTGCTTATGAGGTTTAGAATCAATCACCAAACTAGTTGGCAACTCAAGGGCCTCTCTATATTCCATGATCTTGCATATTTTGATTTTTCATTGGGTCTAAGATTTTAGGTTATTGAATAAGAGATGCAATTTAGTCTCATCACCCATAATAGGAATTTGTAACACCACTTTTTTATACTTCTTGAGGTAATCCTTTGGTTCCCAGTTTGTTGAATTTTTTTTAACTTCACCTAAGCTTTGTCAATGGAATTGCCTAGGTGAAAGTTCTCAATGAGTGCATTTTGATAGCATCCCAAGTTCTAATTATCCTTCAAGTTATCCTTGATTTCATCTCTTAGATAATGTTGAGCCATTACATTTAAGCAACTTCTTTTAATAATTAGAAAGCGATGCTAACTTTTGTATCCTTTAAGTACTCATTCATCTTGAGGAAATGCTTTATCTCAAACATGAAGGCATGGAGAAGCTTGTAGAATTTTTGCATTGAACATCTAGAGATAGATGCAATTGCCTTTGCCTAGATAGTGGACTAATCCTCAAGCTTTTCATTCCTTGCCTTGAGCTTTACTACCTTTGGCTCTAGGGTCATTATCCTTTGTAGAATGTCTCCCATAAAGGCTTGGATGTCATCAATAAGAGCTTTCATCTGTTCAACCTAGTTTTATAGAAAAAACTTTTGAGTTATAGAGAGCCTATGTTTAACTCCTAAATTCAATTTTTGCAAGCATGGGACATCTATTTTTTCTACAAGGTCATGGATCATTTTAATTCATTTAGTAACTAGAAAGTGGTTGAGAATCATGTTGTTAACTTCTAGAAGTTGACTTCATAGTTTGTACACCTTGTCACTGGAGTCATCCTCATGCTCCTTGAAAGGCATCTCTTCATTGTCATTAAAGTATTCGTTTTTGGATGTCACATCATGCTCATTGCCATGCACATGCTCCCCTGATGGGACGTGATATCGCATGGGCCGCGATATCGCATCCACCGTGATATTGAATCCCACGTGATATCGCGTACACGATATCGCGTCGTCCCCCGTGATATCACAGTGCACCGCAAAGTCTATAAATAAGAGCCGGCTCTCCCTTGTTTTCCATGCAAGGTCTAGATCGTAGGGAAACTCTGGCAGTTTGATCACTCCAGAGATAGAATATTTTCCATGTGCCCACAATAGGAGCTCCAAAGTGAACGGATCTTTAGTCGAGCAAACATTGTACTTGAACACAAGTTTGTGTACAGCAATAAAGATGAACTTCCTGGATAAACCTTGCAGTGCATGGAATAGGCTAATTAGGATTTTATTTATTGTTATTTACTATTTTCCATTTAATTTCTTTATTAGGAATTAATTCTCTCTCAGCCCTTCTCTCCTAGTTAAGTGCCTCAGTACGACCGCTTCGAACACGTGCGTTACGCGTGGTGATCCCAGCAACGACTAGCATTTGGTAGCCACGGTTGCATTGGTTCAGGGTGTGAACGATAAGTGGGAACGGATGCTGACACTAGGTAATTAAGACTAGTTAGTTAAGTTAAAGTTAGTTAATTAATCTCTTCAACCCTTCATCTTGACAGCTTAGGAGATAAAACCGAAAAGACCATAAAAATCATATACCTCGGACTTACTTAACCATACTGTGACAAATACAAGTAACTCTGGGAAGACAACGAATGATTAACCTTAAGTGTTCCATGAGGCATGTAGGCACTTAATCTACGAAGTTCGACCAGATCACATGTGTTACGCTCGTATTCGTATGGTTGAGTGTAGGGGTACCTCGCCACTCATCATTGGCACCGTTGCCAGGGACTAAGTGTTTGTGCGCTAAATAGAACATAGGATATTACTCACATTGTTGGGAGCTTAAACGAACCTTAGGGTTAATCAAACAAAAAATTATATAATGGTCAATTAGCACACTGATAAGACATTATGTCTTCTTCTTCTTCTCACAAGAGCACATCACCTAGGGATCATACAAAGAATAGTTGGCAATCAGAAACACATAACCTAAATCAGCCAGTTCCTCAACAATATAGGTTGACATATACTCATCTTGATGAGTATATCCCCAACTTTACTTTTATCCTCCATCAAGATGAATAGATGCACTGGAGAGACCTGCAAGGTAACATAGTGTTACCTCTAGATCGTGCAGTCCCCAACATGCTCCTCCGTGCTTTGGCATAGATCGGCATGACTCAGCTCTATGCTGAATATGTTGTGGCAGATTTTGACATGATAGATTACTATCCTACAGCCTGACAATGTATGAGGGACTCAAGGTAGGAGAGCCAACATACATTGTTGAAGGGCAAAGAGGTCCAGCACATCCTAAGTGAAACTAGAGATGGTGAACCACTTATAACTGGTTCTCTATCGAAAGATGTTCCCCCTCATAACGAAAGTGAGGAGGTGGGGTATCAGAACCTATGCTCCATGATACACAACCCTAGTTTTGATCCCCGTGAACACCAACTGTTCACAGAGGGAACAACAACAACTGACAAGGATGGGCACTTAGATCGTCATCACGATCGGGGCCGAAGCCATAGAAGAGAAGGTAAGAAACATCATCATGACGATGGTTCTCCTTCTTCTTTGCCTTCATCACATGACTCACCCTCTCTTTCCACATTAGGGCGCAATCATGAAGAGCATAACGGAGAGCATAAAGGTAAGAGAAATGAGAGACCTTGACGAGAGAGTCGAGAGAGAGGACAAGGGCATGAATGAAGGAAAAGTAGGGAACAATGGAGACATCATAGACATCATGAAAGAGACGATCATGACGAACCCCTACTTGCCATCTGAAGCATGCTAAACATAATGGAGGTAGTAAGAATCCCAATAAGGCATTTAAAAGATAGTCGGATCAAACACTTAGACATGAACAACATCCCATGCTTCGAAGGGGGATACAACGTGGATCCGCAACATTATTTACATGCATTCCACGATGCCTGTGCCTTGCAAAACATAGAAAAAGAGTGGCAAAAACTAAAGTTATTTCTCAGGACACTCATCAAGGAAGTAGAGAGTTGGTACTGGTCCTTAGAGCTGGAAACCATTAGGAGGTGAAGTACGATGTTAGAACTCTTCAACAATAAGTATAAAACATACTCCGGAGTGTCTAATTTGCATAAGCAGATCCAAGGATGGAAGCAAGGTACTCATGAACCCTTGGATGCTGCCATGGGCTGCTACTATGCACTATTACATCGTTGCCTGGGCCATGGTTATGCACAATGGGATCAACTACGCAACATCGTAGATGGGCTAAGGTATGAGACTAGGAGAACCCTTGGGACTTATGCCCAAGGGAGACTATCGGAACTTAGATCCCATGAGATTCATTGCTTGTTGGAACAAGTAGCCAAAGAAGAAGGGGAGCTACGAAAAACGGAAAGTGCAGAAGAATACAACCGTGATCCCTCTCTTCGAAAGAAGGGAGTGAAATTTTGCAATGAAGAGGATGAGTCACCAATCAAAGAATTGGTGAACAGGAAAACCTTGCCGCTTCAAAAGCTAACAACAGAAGTAGCGGCTAAGGTAGATGAAGTATGGAGCTCCTTAGACAGTAAAATTGAAACTGTCCTAAAAATTGTAGAAGAGTCTAAGGAGGAATGAAGTAGTGACAAGGACAAGAAAAAGCGGAGAGATTCAGGCCCTGCACATGACAAGGGTAAGGGGAAAATAACTATCTCCGATGAGGTTGTGGAATCAGACATAGATGATGATGGTGGATGTGAGATATACCACTATGACCATCCTAAGGGATGTTATCCAATCATCTCACATCTACAAGAGTCTAGGGTGTATGCACTCAACCTGAGACTCAACAAACAGTAGATACCCCATAGGTTACCTTATCCCCAAGGTAACCCAAGACAGTTCCACCAACCATTAACATTATCCAAGTGGAACTCCACCACAACCCATCGAACAACATCAGTAGTGGCAATACCCACAGTCATGGGGGATGCCACCGCCTAAACATGAATACCCTTACCGGCAGCCTAACCCTTATGGATATTACGTGCAGCAACCGATTTCTCTAAGTGACTCCATGGATCACACAACTCCCCAACATCACTACCAAGTTTAGGAGTACTTTAGAAGGACTCCTTCTCCTCCAGGAGATACTCCATACCCATACCATCCTCCTACTCCATCTGCACCTCTTCCATCAGTAGTTCCCATACCTCCTGCTCCAACAATGCAAGGGGAACTCCCCACTCAACCGCAGCAATGAAACGCCATGAGATCTATAAACATTCAACCCGTTGCTGGTTTTGACAACTGTAAAAAGAGAATACCTTTCTTCAAAACCAAAAGCCCATACAAGCTCTCACAACAACAAGTGGTTGAGTCTGCAATCACTCCTCCAACACACAAGGCTTTGGGACTTCCTTCAGTTCAAAATAAGAGCTTAACGTATACGATTATGTTAACACATACCGTAACCGACTGGATCAAGGTAGGCCATCTTCCCATGAAACTATCTAACCCTGGGAGTCCCTTAATCTACCTCCAAGTCACCGAGAATGAACCACATAAGGCTCTTCTTGACTCAGGTTCTAGGGTCAACTTAATTTCACGAGAGATGTATCAAGCCTGGAACCTGCCCCAACTCAAGAAGAGCAATATCCAACTAGAGCTGGCTAACTAGTCCATTACCATTCCCTTCGAATTGGTGGAGGACATCGTTACCACTGTGTGTGGTTGATCCTACCCAGTTGATTTCCTGGTGATTGAAGTTAACAATAACAAAGGGGACTTCCCAATCATAATGGGAAGGGCATGGCTAAGTACAGTAGACGCATGCCTAGGAATTCATGATCTTTCCTTGGAAATCTCTAAGGTAAATATTTATGGAAAGATCAAGAAGAGGAAAGTTCCATGCATCACATACAATGATTCATTGGGTGATGACATGGAGGAACGCACAACATCTCCTCCATGCAACAGGTATGCCCTTGAAACTTTGAGACAGAGATGCCTATATGTAGCAACCACACAACAAGTAATAGACACCCCGTGGTTGATAGCTAGTCAAAAGAGCAACCAAAAAATATGCATGGAACGAACTGGGGAAACAACCCATGCCAACAACGAAGGCATAAATACTTTGGAATATGAGTGTTGCCAACTTCCACCCCTCAATCTAAGAACATCAACTGGGAGAAGTTGGACACTTCTAAGAAATTCAAATAGGCACTCATTATTTCGGATCTCTCCCTTTCTATTCAGTCATGGGGGAGATGGCCACCTATGCTAATCATTTGGGGCCCTCAATTATTTTTACATTTTTGTTTTACAAGTTTTTGTTTTACACATTTTTGTTTTACATGTTTTTGTTTTACAAGTTTTTGTTTTACACATTTTTGTTTTACATGTTTTTGTTTTACACATTTTTGTTTTACACGTTTTTGTTTTACAAGTTTTTGTTTTACACGTTTTTTGTTTTACAATGTTTTTGTTTTACATATTTTTGTTTTACACATTTTTGTTTTACACATTTTTGTTTTACAAATTTCTTTAACTTTTCTTGTTTTTGTTTTACATCATCGTTATACTTTTTCATTTTGTGTGTGTGTGTGTACGTGTGTGTTATCCACCCTGTAAGTTTGTCATCAATAAGTGTTCTCCATGATGGTATGAACTTTTTTTATATTGGTTGTTAATGTTTGGTTTTTACCTTTAAGTCAC
>MNCI01007799.1:59868-86445 GCA_015680685.1 Gnetum montanum | reverse complement strand
CCTTCGGTAGTCACCAATACTATATCTCCAGATCCGCAATCAGCCATACCACAACCTAGCCAACAGACCATTCACCGCAACAAGGTATCAACTACATTGAAATTCATTTACCCTTGTTAATATAAGATTGTATTGTGTGTGCAGATGGCGATCATACAACAACGGATTGGATTTGGAAGGAACACTTGGAATGGAGCGGTGCTAAAGCAGCTATGCAAGGAGCAAGACCGATGGCGCGCTTACGGATGGACAATGAAAGGTGCAATCTTGGTGTTGGCAGCAGCAACACTTCTTTCTCTCTCTTTCTCAGTTGCTAAATGAGGCCTGATGTCAATGTAATAAGGTGTTTGTTCACTCTTGTTGTTATGAACACCAATTTTGTCAAGTCTTGTAATGATGATCCGTTCACAAGTCATCCCATTAGTTTCATTTTGAGTTAATAATCCCATACCTTCCCAATATTATTGTAAGGAACTCGAGGACGAGTTTTCATTTAGTCATGAGGGTATGATGGGACGCGATATCGCATGGGCTGCAATATTGCATCCCACGCGATATTGCGTACGCGATATCGCATCATCCCCCACGATATCATGGTGCGTCGCAAAGTCTATAAATAAGAGGCGGCTCTCCCTTGTTTTCCATGCAAGGTCTAGACCGTAGGAAAACTCTGGCAGTTTGATCACTCTAGAGATAGAATATTTTCCATGTTCCCACAATAGGAGCTCCAAAGTGAACAGATCTTTATTCGAGCAAACATTATACCTGAACACAAGTTTGTGTACGGCAATAAAGACGAACTTCCTAGATAAACCTTGCAGTGCATGGAATAGGCTAATTAGGATTTTATTTATTGTTATTTACTGTTTTCCATTTAATTGCTTTATTAGGAATTAATTCTCTTTCAACCCTTCTCTCCTAGTTAAGTGCCTCAGTACGACCACTTCGAGCACATGTGTTACGCGTGGTGATCCCAGCAATGACTAGCGTTTGGTAGCCACGGTTGCATTGGTTCAGGGTGTGAACGGTAAGTGGGAACGAATGCTGATGCTAGGTAATTAAGACTAGTTAATTAAGTTAGAGTTCGTTAATTAATCTCTTCAACCCTTCATCTTGACAGCTTAGGAGATAAAATCGAAAAGACCATGAAAATCATATACCTCAGACTTACTTAACCATACCATGACAAATACAAGTAAGTCTGGGAAGACAATGAATGATTAACCTTAAGTGTTCCATGAGGCGTATAGGCACTTAGTCTGCGAAGTTCGACCGGATCGCGCGTGTTATGCTCATATTTGTATGGTTGAGTGTAGGGGTACCTCACCACTCATCATCCCCCATGTTGACATTATTAGTTGGCTCTTTGAGCGAATTAGGACTAGTACAAGCCTTACTAGAGATACAACTCCCTTTACTCTTCTTCTTATGCACCATGATAACATAGGAATTGCAAGCAATGAACCACAAACCATCACTAATCTTGAATTGAAAACCATGGCTCTCTAATACTAAGTATTAAATTGCTACCCTTAATAAGCACTACATGCCACTACTCAAGAGTTCTAAAGTGGCAATGAGAGAGGATAGACTTAAGGTGGATTATACCTCGAAGCTCACAACACATGCACATACAACATAAGCATACATAATCCATTAGTTCAAGGTTAGTATCATAGTGGGTATGCCTTATGGGACTAACGAAACGTGGACACGTGTATAAGAAACCACAGAAATAGAACTAGCATACATACATGGCATCATTTCCTTAGAGAGTGCTAAAATGTGTTTCTAGTCTAACCCATCTAGTCCTAAGCCCTACTTTTAAAAGAAGGGTAGTTGCTTGAACTAGGGAGGCAAAGCCTCCCTAATAAGCTTACATATCCCTATGTCGATGTTCACAAAGGAATCAAGGCCATATAGGTCTATGGTGATGGTTATGTTAATATGGAACTTGTGAGACTTTTTACACTTCTTTGGCCTCCATTCCAAAGGGAAACAACCTTTGATCTCCTAACAAGTCATGTTTTCCTACAAGGAGGGTGTTAGATTCACAAAAAAAAAAGAAAAAAAGAGGATAATAATGTTAAATTTTTTTAAAATGCATTAGATTCATGAACAAAGAGTCTAAAGATAAAGCCCAATAATTTTAGGGATATCTTTTTAGGTTCTCATCCTTACCACTAATCCTAAAAAACATCTTTTTGGGGTAGGAAAAGGATTAAGCCTTATATTTGTATAAAAGCACCCTCGCGGGTTTTCACTTCTTACTAAGGGATTTCTTGTACAGTGAAGGAGAAAAATCTTTTTAAAGACAATAGAATATATTAATAAAAAATAATGAACAAATAATGATAAAAGTTAAAAGCTTCCCACCTTTGAGCCTCCAAAACCAAAAAAAAATGAAAAATAATGTTGTAGAAAATAAATTAAATATGTAGCTTTCACTAGGAGGTTTTTTGCTTGAAGTTGCACTTCAAAAGTAACATCTTTAAGAATATGATATTTGAATCTTGAAGAATAATCATAGTTATGATCTTGTTGTTGGAAAATAACAATATGTCAAAGCTTCCCAATAGAGTAGAGAACAAGTGGTCGAAGACACTTCCAAATCCAAAGAAAGAAAGTAAACAAAGTAGGTTGATCACTGATAATGATTTCATTGATACTTGGTTAAAACTAGTTTAGCTATATATTTATAATATATATCTATTATTTGGCCGAGGGAATTTTTTATATTTTTTAAATTAAAAAATCTCAAATTGATTCATTTTTTCATTAGCATTTTTTCCATAGCGTGGCCTTTCCAATGCGTTTTTTTACATCTCATTTTTTTCCTTAGTGGATTTGACATGGCATGTGATGTGGAGGGCGACAAAATATATTTGCCCTCCCCCCATCACGCGAGACTTGTTGGCCTCTCGGCCAAAATTAGTTATAAATGTTGAATGTCCATTTCCAAGCATGTTGTGCAATAGAAACATGAGAAGAAGAGTTTTCACTTCTACAAAGAGGACATTGAGGAGAAACCATTCACATATGTTTAAGATTAGTGCCAATAGAAAGACCTTGATAAATACGACATCATAAAAAGAATGAATTTTTGGAAGGGTAGGAGTTCTCTAAATATTTTCATTTTCCTTATTCAAAAGTGCGGTGATAATTGCATATTCTAGGCCTTATTGATTTTTTTATGAATCAAATCATTCTTTGTAATAATCTCATACACAACTTTGGAGTTAAAAGGAAAAATAGATTTGCTATCCTTTTGATAAATCACTTGATGGGTTGCATTGACGCATGGTTAGATGCGTCAATGCATATGCATCAACGCAGTGTCTGTATTTGCCTAGATAAATGCACATACCCACCACATTTATGGAAGTATTAGGTTGATAAAGTAGCCAAGTTCTTGCAATTTTCTTCTATAGAGTTAGAATATTTTCTAAGTGCTCATAGTAGGACTTCAAGGATTGTACGATCCTTATTCAAACATCAATGTACTTGAACACTTTGATGTGCAGGCAATAAAGATGAGATTCTTGGAACTCTTTGTAGCACTTAAGAATAGTTTAATGTTTCCATTCATGCACTTTATTGTTTATGCATTTTACGATAATGTCCTAGCTAATTAATACACTTAATAATCACACATAAGTATGACCACCTTGAACATACCGTTAACGCTTGGTAATCCTAGCAGTGTTATTGCTTGGTTTGCCCAGTAGCCTAACACTTGGTAACCTAGTAGCATTCCTAACGAGTTCAGGATGTGCATGGATGGTGGGTTCAAATGTTTATGTTAGGATAATTTGATTAAGACTTTAGATAGTTAATTAGTTGATTCATAATTAATTAATTACTTTGTTTCACACTTAGACTAAATACAATAAAATATTAAATCAATAAAAATCATGTGCCTTGGCTTACACCTAACCATACCCTTGCACTTACATGAGTGAAGCCAAGAAGACAACGATCACATTTTTAAGTCACTACCTTGCCTATTGTGCATTTAGGAGTTAAAGTCCATGGAATTCCACTGGATCACTAGTGCAACGCTTGTGATTCATATGGTTGGGTGTAGGGATTACTTGGTGCTCATCACCTTCCAAAAAATATATGGAATAACTTGATGCAACCTATTGTCAACTTTAAATAGATTCTAAATATCAAAAATTAATTTTTCAAAATATTTTTCTTCTTTCTATTCAAAACATAGAGGCTAGAATCCTCCTTCCATGTAATCCATCTATCATATATATGTAGACAAAAACTATAGTGATACCAAACTTGCTCTAAGTAGTACATAATTTAGATGAGTTAGTAGTTCAAGCTCCTTTATTAAAAGAAAGGCACCATGGGTTAATTTGCTTAAGCATATATTCCAAAACTATAATGAAAATTGGAAACTAGAAATTGGAAATTTTTATTACATCTAGAAAATTACAAAGGATTTGTTGGATGGTTACAAAACCTCAACATAGCATGATTGTAATTCCAATATTTACTAAGCTTGCACCCTGTCTTCTCAGTTTGTTTAACTAGAGAATTAGGGATAGAAATGGCTTGAGGAAAAAACAAAGAGTGGAGAAAGTTATTAGAAAACCAATTGTTATCATTTTTAGGTTTTCCTTGCATAAGGTTGTTTTCTAAAAGGAACATTCAGATATCATGTCTATCAATGCACTTTGCAATCCATTTTGCTATAAGAGAAATACTTGGTTATAACAATTATTAGGTTAAATCCTCCATCTTTCTCGTTGCTTGTACAAATATTTCAAACAACTTTAGAAAAGCATTTTTTATATTATTTAGCAAACTAGAAATAATGCTCACTAAGGTAAAACCTAATTGTTTAGTTCATGGGAAAAGATAAAACGGCAGGATGAAAATAAAAAGAAAAATCTGGAGTTTATTGGGATCTGTTAAGGTTTTGGTTTTAATTTTTCTTCTTCCGCTTGTAGCTCACCTTAACAACCCCCAAAAATCGGAAAGCTAGAATCAAGAATAGCAGTCGAAGTTCATAAAAAATAGCTGCACCAAATATCTCGTCTCGACTGTAATGGAGCAATCAAGAAATTGACATTAAACCTTAACATGAATAAACCAGGAACGACACCCCCACTATTACCAGGAATAAATCCAACCATCAAATTTGGAATGATAAATTTGCAATCCAAAAACACCATAGGTGGCCAACACGAAAATACAAGCTTAAGCGTAAGCGTAAGCGCTTCTCCTGTGACAAACTAAAATTTAAACAACAACAATCACCACCAGCAACGTTACCTGCTTCCTGTGCAGCCCAGCACTGCACGCACTTGACTTGGTAGCGTTTTGCCAGTTCTTAGAGTGCTGGGATATCGTCAAAGATCAGATCTGCAAGCATTTTAGAAATCCTGCAGATATTGGTTTCACAGGCCAGTTTACTTCAGTTTTTTTTTATTTAAATTTTAAGAACAGGAAAAAAACAGGGAAGGGAAGAGTGAAGAAATCCGGCTCTGTATGGTATTTATTGGTTGTATGTTATGTTAACAAGGGGAGGTTTCTGTCGCGTGGTGATGCGCAGAGCCGCTATCAGTGCATGGGGCAAGCTTTACCCCAGTTACAGTCACAGTCTCAGTCATAGTCATAGGCACCTGCCTCTCCCATTGCCATGGCAAAACCTTGAGATTTTGTTGCCCTCTTTCCCACAAAATAATAATAATAATCGTCAAAGGTTATTGTTTCATTTTCCTTTCGTAGTCCTGCAATGCAGAAACTTCTTAGCATTTGATTTTGATACTGCTGCTTCTAATGGAGCTCAGAGATGCCACTTGACAAATAAAGAAAGGAATTCCAACAACAACGATGATGAGCCAAAGAATGATGCTGATTGCCTTGGAAATTCCAAATACATCAAGGGGCAATCGCCATGTCACTTTAAAAGATTCGACCTTGCCCTCGAGGGCAGAAGCGGAGGCAGACTGAAGAGCGTTCTGCGATCAGGTTCTTCTTCGACAAAAAATCCGTTCATCAGGTCCTTAAGTTGTAAGTTAAATTCCACTGATTTTGAAGCGTCATTGTTATTCTGATTTTATTGCTGGCCTAGTTCCATTCTCTGCCCTATTAATCAACACTGGTGGTTCTTATGTGTTGTGAGCTGATGATGGTCAACTTTGAATTTGACAGAATACCTAGGCCCTCTATTTAGGAAACTGCGAGTAGCAGGTCCTACGGTATTTCATGTGCCTCAGCTCAACAAACATTTTAAAAATTGATCACTAGATAAAAGCATGTATGTGTTCACTTGTTTGTACTTGCATAATTGTTTTTTTATGGCTGTCTCCTTCATCCAACGGTTGATGATTACAAATGTTTTCATATTTGTTTTTGACTTTGCAGAATTCTGGTTTTCTCTTTATCAGATACTCCATTGGTATCTCCGTCCATTTTTTTTTGAAGATTGTATATAGTTGAAAGCTTCCAATGGCGTTGAATGATATCGTTTCTGTTTCTTCCTTTACAAGTTCATGTGCAGATTAATTATAGTAAAACGCTTTTACCATTTTCTTTCCAACTGTTGTCCTTCGGCTTAGGTCATTGATAAAGCTTTTCTTTCTTTTGTTTGTATGATAAGTTTTCTGTTAGTCAGACGCTTATTTTTTTACATATGAGGCTACTTAGATCTTAATCAACATGTCTGTTATCTTATTTCTCAATATGCCATTGGTTTTTGGATGTCAAAAGATAATTTCTTCTTTGTACTCAATGTTACTCCACCATTTTGTTAGGAAGCTCTTATTTCTGGTAATTATTTTTGAATTCAACTTACCTGTAAATTTCATAAATTCCAATTTTTAATGCAGTTTATAGATCAAGAAAGGTTATCGATAATGCAAAAAAAGAAGCTGTTGAAGACCACAGGTATTTAGACATTATTCACCTCTGGCAGCAGAACTTTGAGATTCATTTTTTGTTTTACTTATGATGTGAAATATACATTATGTTACTTTGTAACCTATATAATTAACGGTGATGAAAAAGTGCTGTCGTTAAAAGTTATGACTAGACATAAGCGGAACTGTTGTACAAAAGGATTGAACCTAAAATTCTTGTAAAGTTCTATTCTGCTGCTGATTTGTCCAGCCAAGTAATGGAAGAGGTCAAAATTATGTTCATGGAGATTATATATGATTGCTGCGGTCTTTACTATTTATGTTTCTCAAAAATAATTAGATCTACACATTTGCTTCCAGATTTTTATTATATTTTGCTATAATTTCCACAGTTTGCTTGTTTTCACTTTAAATTTATTAATTTATTGTGTGTTTTGGAGGATAGAATCATGTGTTAACAGAGTTAGCCTTTCATGATTGTTAGGTGTATCTTAATATTAATTTTATTGAGTTTAATCTATTTATGTTAAATTCTACACTTTCCACCTCTTTTTAACATGTTTTCAAATATTTTAGGTTGAAAAAACATTTCTGAAACGTTGAACGTTTTAATTTTTTCATGATATAGCTGGAAGGGAATTTGCACAAATAACTGAAATATTGCAAGCAGTAAAGGAAGATATGATATATAGTGAGAAACTGATTTTGATGTATGTATTGAGCACCCTAAAAGCACAACTTGTTCAACTATGTGGTTTGAACGTGGGGCTCATGTGGTTTGAAAATATTGGCTTTGCACTGTAAAGCAACAAGGATTAACAAAAATATGTGCATGCTGAAATAAAAATAGACTGTCACAATGTAATACAGTATCAAACTTCTGAATGGTTTTTATGCATACCTCTTTTCTCTTATGGTTAATGTTACTACCATTTTTAATATTTTCCTAGCATTTGAGACTTTCATTCAGGGATTACCACTTGGAGTGATGTTAAGTTGCTTGTTTCTCAAGTTGTAAGACTTGGGTTTGAGCCTAGGTGTAGCCACTTGAAAAGAGGTAAGGGTTTCGCTCATCCATTGATCTCCAAGGATCTTGCCTTTGTGGGATGAGCACTGAGACTTTAGGTGATGATCCCTTATTTGAGACTTTCATTCAACTATTATTTTGCTACATAGGAGAAGAATACAGAGGAGTAGGAATAAAACTATGATGGGCTGTTGGCAGTACTGTTGGTACCTTCTGAGTGGGAGGTGTACATAAACTACAGACAAACTTTGTTCACACCTAAATAAACTGTTTTACATTCAATATCTTATCTTCATCATTCTTAACACCTAACAATGCATGTTAACCTAGTGGTAAGAGTCTTGCCATGGAAATCCCAGGTCACAGCTTCAACTCTGGTGGGCTACACATAGTTATGGACAAATTCTGTAAAAGGAATTTCAAAACCAGTGTGGTGACATAATTGGATACAGTCAGTTTCATTAATAAATCCATCTACTCAAGGTATGTCTCCATTATCTTTTATGATGTTGACTTGCAACTGCAGAATAAGTTCCTTCATGCTTTCGACATTGTTATATTGTAATTTTACTGTGTTTTTAGAACATTCTTCACAGGCTGAGATTGAATTTGAAAACAAATGTTAGAGTAGAAAATGAACTACTTTTGAGATTACTATATTTGCTAATTGAAAGTTACATAGCTGAAAAAAATTTAAATTGTAACAACCATACTTCTTTAAAAGTTTAACCACCATACTGTTTGGCTTCTAAGGCATAAGCATTAGATATTACAGTATTTTGAGTATCTTCTGTATTTTATTTTGCTTTTCAGATTTTGCAATTAGGTTGGCAAATGGAGATTGAGAATTCATGCTCTTAGCAAGGCACTGGGTTCTAAATTTTTTTTGTTTCATTTTTCTAAAATTGAGATGTGAGTGTACATGCACACATGTAAAATATGCATGCACACATGCATGCAGGTGTGTGACACACATACAGACCCTGATATTGTGGGTGAAGATTCAAAAAGTATTAAAAGCTAAATTTCATACTTGCACGAGTAGTTGGCATCATCTGAAGGGTCTTGACTCATCATTTCCTTATCTGGTAGCAGTCATTGATTTATTTTCCTATCAGTATAATATGTTTTGCCAATACTAGTATGTTTTAGCCCATATAATTACTGGAATACTGGTATTTTTTTTAAAAAATATTGCAACATGTCAAACAAGTATTGTAAAGTTCTAGCTTATGTTGATCAGTAGAAAATTTAAAAATAACTTTCCCACATATTTGTTTAAGATTCATTCAACTGGTTTGCAGCATTTATCTTACAGAAGTGCCATATGTTTTTGTATGTTAATACATGCAGCCAGAGTGCCGTTGTTACTGCAATGTGGTGCAACTTCATGGTTTTTTCACTTAAATCTGGAGTATGGATGATGACTTCAAGTCATGTTATGCTTGCTGAGGTTGTACATTCTGCAGCAGATTTAGCGAATCAGGTGCTTTGTATATGTTGTCAAAATATTAAATTTAGTTTTTTAAAATAATTATTCATGAAAAATATCTATCCATTTAAAGTTTCAAACTTAGTTAGTTAATATTTATTGCATTTGGTTTTAAATTCTAGGATTAAAATGTAAATTCTAATATGTTGCTATTATCTTATGACAAATGAATGCAAGCAAATATAAGTAGTTCTCTAACCACGAGACAACCATGTTTTTCTTAACGGGAATTATCATTTTATTTACTTTTATCCTTATATGACATGATTCATACATTTATGTATTGCAGGCACTTCTTGCTTATGGACTTAGTAGTTCACGACGTGCTCCGGATGCTCTTCACCCGTAAGTGTAATTGACAGTGAAATTTTATAAAAATTTGTAATTAGTTTGAGTTTGAAAGCCATGATATGTTAGTATCAGTTTTCTATTCTATAACTAAGTATTCCATCTTCTACACTAGCTCACATATTCATGTTAGTATCCTCTAATTATTAAACGTCTTCTATTTACTGTTGTTTGTACTTGCTTATGTGTTTAGCAATTTATACAAGGTCGAATTTCTCAAGGTATCATCAGAAAGAATTTCATATAGGAACACGTTCTTTAATTTGGATGCTGGTATTGAATCCAATTATTTTTGCTTTCCTTGATATATTTTATTTCTTCTATGTTGCTTTCATTTCTCATATGCTTTCTTAATATCAAACACCTTCCTATGGCCATTATATGAACATATCACATGACATAAATGAAAAATATGATATACTATGTTTTCATTGCAATGCTTGACATCATCTGATAAAAAATCCCTGTATTAATGCTGATTTAACTGATTTCCGTTTGTTGTTATGGTTATCCAAATTTCCAGTTATGGTTATTCAAAGGAGCGTTTTGTATGGTCTCTGATTTCTGCTGTTGGCATTTTCTGCCTTGGTTGTGGTGCAACAATTGTTCATGGCATTCAGCATTTGTGGGATTCAGATGTAAGTTCAAGACGTTTGTGAGTTGCACCTAATTGATTATTTGTTGGAAATCTATTGGGCTTTATTTGTTTGAGAGAATCTTGTGTGTTAAAATGTTATGATTTAAATAATACATTTCCTTTTTCCACAGTCTCCAACAAATGTTTCAATGGCTGCTGTTGTGATTGGAGGATCATTTATTATGGAAGGTACTAATGGCTGATTCAGTTTGTCTCTATTATCAAAGTACTGTATTTAAGTATCTCATTTCATACACTTGAATAGGTATTTCTCTGCTTGTTGCATTACGAGCCGTTCGAAAAGGTGCTGCAGCAGAAGGAATGAAAGTTCGAGATTATGTCTGGCGCGGGCATGATCCAACATCTGTGGCAGTTATGATGGAGGTATAACTGATTATGTCTATTGCACTATAAGGAGCAGTTAATTATGACATGGATAATCACTTAGTGATGTTACCATTCTCTGTCATTGTTTTAAATTAGCAGAGCAATTTCTTATTGCAGAATTCTTAGTTCTTAAGTTTTCATTTTTTGGATTATTCTTGGATTTTCTGGTGCAGGATTCCTATGGCCATGATTTTTTTTGAACATGCAAAAAAATTATTAGTAATAAAAATCTGAAGTACATCCAGAAATTGCTTGTAATCTCAAAGATCAACAAAGGATCATGATCAAAGGACTATCACTTTACTCAAAAAATAAAAATAAAACTAAAAATTGAAATTGTCTTTGTTACAGGACCAAGCCTTTCATTACCTGGATTTACAAATTTTTTAATCTTTCTTCTTTCAAGCTGACACAGTTGGATCCCATTCTATTGTAAAATATCTCCCCAACCTTTTACTGCTAACTGTCGTACCATCTCTAGGTTGTTTTGAATACCCTAAAAAATTCTGTTATTTGTTTTTTCTAAATCTTATTTATGCATAATGTTTCACCAATCCATGCCCAAGCTTCTACCAAATTCTGTAAATATTTTGTCCTATTAAATCTGATCTATGGCGACCTAAGGTTTATTCTAAATATGAGCAATTATGGGGCAGTGCATAAATATATCATTACCATCTTTCTAAGATTTTTTAGGAAAAAACATCTAATAGCTCTTGTTCATAGCTGTTTCATCAAGTTATCTCAAAGAATATACAAACTTTATGTATAGGACCCACATTTTTCTAACATGTAGTTTCCTTCTTTATCTTGGTTGTATGTAATGTCTTGTATGCCTTTGCTGCCTTGTATGATTGTTTATTTTTTCGTAAACAATCCTTAATATCATGGGATTTCATACAGTTATCGTTGTTCTATGTATTTAATTTTTCAATTCCCTTACACATCGCTGATGCATCGATAATATGTGGTCCTGCTAAAAGATCATCTACTTTGTCTTCATTGATTTAAGAAAAAAAATTATTACTTTTACCATCACCTCACATCCTTATTTGTAATCCTTCATGTCAACTTTCCCTATAGATCCGTATTTAACTATTTCAATTTTTAAGTTCATATGCACCACATTCCAATGAAAACAGGCTCTATCCCAGTCTAAAGAGAGTTTAAGCTTTTTTTTCTCCCCCATTCTAGGGGCTTGCTAGAAAACTTCTAACTCAAAATTTTCTTCTGTCGATATCTATCTCAGTGTCCATAGGAATGACATCAAATATTTTGGAGCAGATTAAAGAGAGCTCTGACTTAATTGTAATTTTCGATATCTATCTCAGTGTCCATAGGAATGACATCAAATATTTTGGAGCAGATTAAAGAGAGCTCTGACTTAATTGTAATTTACCAGTTATACTAAGCTTCTTACCATGTCAACGCGCCAGTTTTTGGATGCTTTCTCGAAAAGCTCAATATAGACACTTAACTTACTGTTTTGGTACCTTCATATTTCTGGTATTCTGGTATCTGTGGTTGTCAAGATTACATTGCAATCAGATCCCTGTGATTACTTGAATTTATAACGCCTATCAACATGGACTGTAACACTCTTGTTTAAAAAAAATGCATTTTGCAGCGATATAAATGTTTGTGGATTAAATTTTAAAGCGATCAAGCCAACAACTGCTGATATAGGTAATCTGTTCTGTTTATGTAGTAACTAATTAAAATTCAAGGTTTTGATGTATATGTTTCTAATGTGCTGGTCCCAGGATGGTGCTGCTGTTACTGGTTTACTTATCGCTGCTGCATCGCTAGTAGCTGTTAAGGTTACAGGGAATCCAATTTATGACCCACTTGGGTCCATTCTTGTGGGACATCTGCTTGGAATGGTTTGTTAGATACTTTCATTTTCTAAGCATAAATATTTACGACCTTATTATCTGGGCCTCCTTTCTCTGTGTACGCCTTTTTTTAAAGCTTAGCTCTGTTTTTTCTTTTTAGATTGTAATTTCTTCTTTTTTAAAATCATAATTTCTCTCTATGTGTATGTTATAGAGCCTTGATATATTTCACTAAATCTTCAGGTGATTTTATTCTTATTACAGGGTATTATTTCTTTCTGATCGAGGTTATAAAATATTAATTAAATAGAAATAAGGATTTACCCTTTTATATATTTAATGGTCAATATTGGAAACTTCCCTAATGACATTTTTTCTTATGATTGCAAAGACAAAATTCTGAGGAAACAAAGGATATTATAAAAGAAATGAAGGTCATACCAAGTGGATTCTGTTAGTTTGATTTAAGCAGTTTCATTGTGTTTCAAAGGTCTCAAAGTATTCAGCACAGTAATAGTATCATAAACTATTGATCTGGTATACCGGATCTTTGAATTTCAAATATTTTAAGAATATAATTTCATGAAAGTCTATCCTCTACGACTATTTTAAATTTTTGATATTTGATCTGATCTGATACACATTAGGTAAAATTGATGACGAACAAAGAGTATAGAGTGACAGTTTGTCACTTGGATCAATCATGAAAAAGGATACTAATTGCAGAAGTTGTCACTAACAAAATCAAACATGGCTGTATCAAGATGGAAATAAGTTGAATGAACTGAAGAATTCTGATAAAACTGAAATGAATCTTACAAACAGTAGTGAGACCTGGAATCTAATATCTGCAACAGACTGCTGGATTTACAAGAGGCATACAAATTTAGACAAAATGTGATTCTGTATCTTTGGATACATGGTGGAGATAACAAACAATAAATTTGTGAATGAGGGCAAGATGGCTATGATAGTTTCAGTGTTGAATGAAAGCCTTAGCTCCTATTTGAAGGAACTTCTTCATCCAATTGAGAGAACCGTAGAAGAGGTGGGTCAAATAGGATATGAAGTGCAATAGTGTTAACAGATGGTAGATTCTGAATGGGCTGATGGTAAGGATACTTGTTATGTCAACAAACGTTCCCATGCAAAGAACATTTTTGTTCAAATAGAATCTTGATTTTCGATTGCCCTTGTTGCTCCATTTTTTCTGTCTGGTCTGTTGCAACCAACACCTCTGGCAGTCATATGGGTTATTAATACTATTTCCTTAGATCTTTTATTTTTATTTTTAGTTTTTTTTTTGCACTATACCATGATCTCAATACAGCATGGAGTGTATTAATTTAAAGTTAGAATAAGTTTTCTAAGAAAGTTAGTGAACTTAGTATGAACAAAATTAGGTCATAAAAGTCTTTTGTTCAGCTCTCATAAGCTCTCTGTTGGCTCTGTTCAAGTGCATGCATCTACTTGTCTTGCAGATGCTTTGTGTTCTGTCACAGTAATTTATGACATACCATTGATTCAGGTAGCTATATTTTTAATTCAAAGAAATCGGCAAGCTTTGATTGGGAGGGCAATTGATCCACATGACATGGCCCGTGTACTTGCTTTCCTTTCTTCTGATCCGGTGAGTTATTATTGTTTAATATGTTTGTGTAATGTCATTGCAGATCTAATTTTCAATGCAATGCAGGTAGTAGAAGATGTTTATGATTGCAAAAGTGAGGTAATAGGACCTGGTTCTTTCAGGTTCAAGGCAGAGATAGGTAAACTCTATTAGGTTGTTGTTTGAATGTTTTTATCATAAAAAAGAGCTATCGTGTGTGTAAGAAACTGTTGCTCGGTGGTAGGAGGCAAATTGAATTGCTAAACATGTCATTTGTAGCTACAAAATTATAATGGATGCTTCTAAAATGTCTTTAATCATTTTAATGCTATTTATCCACCCATTATCTCATCTAACTATGCTTTTATATGGTAGTAGCACATTTTCTGTTCATCTGCATAAAATAATTTTATCCTGCAACTAAATTAAATTGCTTGTTCTTATATGTTTGTTTTAAAAAAGCTATGAATAGCTTGGATTGCTTTACTTTCATTCAAATAGTAAATAGCAGTGCTTTTGATATTCTGAAACTTGAAAATAAATATATTTAATTACATCTAGTGAGATCCAGACCACACTAGCTTGAGAATTACTTTTACAGAATTTATCCATAACACATGTTATCCATTGGAATCTTTACCTGTGGCTTGGTTTCCATATCAAAACTCTTACCACTAGGCTATCACCTCATTCCCCAGTAGCATAGGAATACTGTTCATATTGGGCTTGATGGAAAGTTGATAATTATGAAAGTCAATGCATCTTTTTCTGCTATCTTAGAAAATTAGTTGTCCAGGTTAGCGATACTATAGAATCAAAATTGTTTTAAAAAACATAGAATATGAAAATAATGATACAAATAATATGTTTTTTTCAATAGAATACGAAAATAAAGATCCAAATAATATGTTTGCTCTCTACAACAGAATTCAATGGAGTTGCACTTGTACAAAACTATCTTCAACGAACAGGGCGCGAAGCATGGGCTAAAGAGGTATGCTGGATATACTAAAGCATTTTTTAGGCCTTCATGTGATTTAGAATTCCGCACAGGCATTTTGGATATCATGAACAAATGTGTCAGACAAAAGTTCCTGTCTATTACATTTCCTCATTTTCATTTCACTAAGGTATAGTGCCTTTTAGATGCCTAATTATATTTTAATGTGTCTCGTTTGGAACAGTTTCGTGAAGCAGTGATAAATAATGACGATTTTGGTCTTGATAGGGTGATGGCAAATTATGGTACGATCTGTAATATGTAGCATGAACAAATTAATTGGCCATTAAGATTGAATTTTCCTCAGCATTTTTGAAGTCATGATTACGTTAATAGATGGCATGCAATATAGCATGAACAGGAATACACTTATTGATTTTAAGTCACATGTCAATCATCTGCAGGCGAAGAGGTGATTTCTGCCCTTGGTTTTGAAGTTGACAGATTGGAAAAAGAAATTCAAAGTATTGTTCCAGGTATTCAACATGTCGACATTGAAACCCACAATCCCAAGGGTCCTTTGCCAGAACAGACCTTTTGACAATTTAAACGATATTTTGGTACCGAAATCTCATTTTGAATGTCATTGGTTCATGCCTGTATTTATAATATTTGATAAATGTCACGTGCCACCGGCACTTTTTGGATGTGGAATTGCTGAAAAATGCAAGGTGGTGTTTTTCTCAACAATCATATTGTTTCATCAAATATGGCATTTCCATCATGTATCAATTTCCCTTTAAACTTCTTTTGGATTATTTTACAAAATAAATTAAATTGACGATATAGAAGAAAAAATCCATGGTATATTTGCTACATACTATTTATTAATTAATTGTCATTCATCTCAATGAAACTTTTGTGGATGACATATTTTGGAATGACTCTGTTTACCCATTCAGTAAGTCATGCACTCAGGGACTCTTGCATTATGTGTGTTCTTGTCTGTTGGTTATTGAGTTCATGTTTGTAATGGTTCTTTCATTGATGATGCTGTCGGCGTACTGGCCATACACTGTCATATCATAAAAAGAATGGTAATACGATATTGTTCTCTCTCTCTCTATATATATATATATATCGAGTACCAGGAGATTATAAAGATGACTACAGTGAGAGCCGACTTTCTGGGAAGCATGAATCTACATTCTACAGCCCTCTCAGCAAAACCATGTACTCGGTGTTTAATCACACATATATTCCTTCGGAACAGTTTCCTTCACAATAACAGTTGAAAAGCTTTTCACTGGAGCCAGTTGAGGAAGGCAAACGAACATGTATATGCTAAATAAGAGATTTGGGAATTTATAAAAGAAATTGATTTTATAATAATTTGTAAGAACTCTTGGGTTGTGGTGGTGGTGTTGTTGAAACCTATAACATTTATTTTACTAATATCTCGTGTATAGTTTAATTAGGAGTATATAACTCAGTATTGCTTAGTATTGGCTACTAATAGCAAACCCATAATTTGGGGTTACCAAATCAAGAGTCTTATTATTAGGATAATATTTCATTGGATTAAAATATATATGTTTTTTTGGGATAAAAAAAGAAAAATAATTAAAAAGTATTTAGATTATATCAAAATATCAGCATAGAAAAGAGAGTTAAAAAGAAAAAGTCAAATGCTTTTGGGAATGTCTTTTTAGATTTTCATCCTTGTAATCAATTTCTGCTCTTGAGTAAGAAATGGATTAAACCTTGCCCTTTTTCAGAGTCATTTTGTTGCCTTTATGGGTTTTCACTTTGGACTAAAGGATATCTCGTAAGAAGAAGAATCAATTCTAAAAAGCTTTCTTGTTTGAGGTAGAAAATGGATTGGGCCTTGCCCTTGTACAAAAGCATCCTCATGGGTTTTCACTTAATAGTTTCTTGTAAAGAGAAGAATTGAAAGCAGCATTGGGAAATAAGAAACAAATTGTAACAAAAATTGATAGCTTTCCCAATTTGAGTCTACAAAATAAAAATGAATTTATATTCTAGAAAATGAATTAATTAATTGGCCTTCACTAGAAACTTTTTTGTTTGAAACTATACCTAAAAAGTAATCTTTAAGAATTTGATATTTAACTCTTAAAGATAGATCATAGTTATAGTTGTTAATGGAAAATAATTGCATAATGAAGCTTTTAAATAGAATACAGAAAAAGGATTGAAGACATCTTCAAATGTAATACTTTTTTAACAATATTTACCTTATCACCTTTCCTTGGTGGGATGAGCATTAAGCTTCTTGGTGATGATCCTTTTAGTTGACCCCATTTTGTTGGGACAAGGCTAAGATGATGATGATGATGATGATTTACCCCTACGACATATAGTTAAATTAGAATTTTACAACTCTGCATTGCCTACTACAATTGAACCCATAACTTAGACTTACCAAATTAAAAGTTATCTAGTTTTGGTTATGATAATCCTCTTATAATATTTATGAATCATTGTTCTTAAAGTGTTTATAATACTTATATATCATTCTTTGTTATGTATTAGCTATTTTTTTGTTGTCAAACTTTTACCCCTATTAAGAATGAGGTGTTAACCTAGTGATAAGATTCTTGATTTGATTACTCTATGTCACGTGTTCATTTCTAGTGGGCAATATTAAGTTATAAAGTTCTACTTAAGTTTTATAAAGTTTTGTACGTTTATATGTCCTTAGAGGTATATGCAGTAATTTAGTTTTGGTTTTGACAACCCTTACCATTGTATCATTATTCGAAGATTTTCATTAATTTTTTTTACAATAATGAGGTGTTAATCTAGTAGTAAGAGTCTTGATTTGGATGCTCCAAGTCATGGGCTTAGTTTTGGTAGGCAATGCTGAGGTATAAGGTTCTAATTTGAGTATGTATTTGGGGGTAAATATTGTTTAAAGAAAAAAAAAAAGTTTTGGGTTTCAATAATCATCTTCCGTTTCCTTAAAAGAAATTACAATAATAAAATAAAAATAAGAATATCTCTTTAGGTGGGTGTTGGGAGGGGGAGTTGTTCAAACCGAAAAACAATATTGATAATAGGCAAAAAATATTAAGAGTACATCACATTCTCTTCATAGTGACAAATGGTGAAAAACAACTCATGTAGCCCACCCATTTTGTTGGGACTAGGATGATGATGATCATATGCTTAACATTGAGTGGGCCTGCTTTGATATTGAAGAGATATGTTATTTTCCTTCTAAGATGTACTTTGATTTTTATTCTTAATATAATTTTATTTTTGAGGTTCAACAACCCTAGAAAAACTTTTTAATTTTAGGAATGTCTTCTTATGTGTACAACCTTATAATTAATATTTTCTTAAGTAGAAAAGGATAAACATTAAACAAATATTTTTATAAAAATAAAAGTTACAAGAATTAGAAAGATTATAATATGTAATTGGTTGAATGTAAGTCTTTCTTTGTAGTTGCAATATCAATTCCTTTTTATAGTTAAGAATAATTTCAATAAAAAAACATCTATGAGAACTAGATAGTGTAGAAATAGTTTCCATATACTTAATGGGACAACAATGAGGTGTTAGGCTAGTGGTAAGACTCTTGATTTAAAAGCTCTAAGTCATGGGTTCAATTTTGGTGGGTAATTTACAACTAAGTTATAAAGTTTTATTTGGACTATATATTTTGGAGTGTATTTATATTATAATTATTTCAGAGTTCCAACAAAATAATATAGGGAAACCAATTTTATTAATGAAACATTCTTTGGCAAATAAGAGTTTGGATTTGCTTTGAAAATCATCTCTAGTTGTTGAGGAGAGAGCAGTTGATAAGTCCATGATGTCATTATAAAGAAAATCTTTTAGATGATCATCCTTGAGATTGACAAAACAAACAACTCAACATTATTGGATGAAGGTTTCAAAAATCCCTACTACTTAGAGGCTCAGGATTTTATGTTCTATTTCACTTCCTAGTAGGGTTTCTTTTCATCTTTCCCTAATCTTTTACCCTTATTGGTAGATTTCTAATTATTCCCCTTTTATTAATGTTTTTGAATATCTTTGGCTAAACATTATTAGGTTAATAATCTTTTAACATAGAAATTTTTATTCATGTTTTGAGGTCTTTGTAAGTATTTATTTCACCCCTAACAATCTTCACCACAAACAATGTGATTTGATGATAACTCAAGGTGTTCTATTGTTTATAGAAGTAGTTGTACCTTGTCCATTTAATTGTCCCTAGTAGAATAGTATATAATTCAACTTGTATGAGTAAATGAATTTACATGATCAATAAGATAACAATGTAAGCAATGCTATTAATGTGCTAAAAAAATCTAGGAATATTCTATTATTAATTAAGAAATCAATTCCACTTAAAATTTGGATAATTTATATTATATTTATAACTAAAACAAATGATACTTTGACATTGTATGTTCAAACAATCATTAATATTACATTTATTGGTAGGGTGGGTTGTTGGAATTGAAACATTAACTTATGTGTACTATAGATTGTATGGCTAACACAGTATTTTGATACAATAAGGTATAATATGTCAAAGTGGCAACAATAGAAGATTTTCAAATTTGGTTGAATTTTTGTGAAAGAATTAATTTCTAGTGAGAATACAAAGTAAATGAATTTAAACAAGTCAAAATTCTAAAATTATAATTGAATTGAGAATATAGATGTAATGAATTTTCTGATTCTTGTGTTTTAGTGTGCTTCAAATTATGCTTCATGTGCTAAATATGCGTAATATCCCATATTTTGAATACTTAGGTTAGTACTTTTACCTTATGCTTTTGTACTTCTTAATACTTTGGAAGTTTGTGCTATCATTTATAGTTATGCTTATTAGTTAGTGTGGACTTTTAGAATTATATTATTATGCTCATATATATTTATTATTAATTATATTTTTAGCTAGTGTGCACTAACTTGGTAGATGATTCTGGTAGGTTTTTTCATGGAGGCTATGGTATAGGGGTGTGATGGCATGATTTGTGAGCATGATATTTTATAAATTAAAATAATTATTGACTTGCGTTATTTTAATTTAAGTATTTTTGTATAACTTGTGGGAAGTCTATGTGAGTTATGAGAGGTTTAGTAGTAGCTTTTCTTATTTGCAATTTTAATGTTAAAAATAGGGTTAGGGTTGCTATGATAGAAATTTTGGTAGCTTTCTATTAAAAATCCTATACTTCATACTTTTGGGGTACTTTGACATACATTTTGTTGGATGTGAAAATGTTGTCAGATTGAAGACTTACGATAGTGTTGTGAAGCTTTGCTGGTTCATGTATATGTAGTTTGTGTGTAAGTGTGTGGTTGAGATTGTGCATTCATTTTTTGGATTTGTGCTTCTTGATATGGGTGAGTTGTCTTGGCATTTTCTCATGTTTGTTTTGGTTATAAGGTTTGTGCATTATTAGCATGTTTGGGTTTTATTAGAATTTCCTTTCATATTTACATGTAATTATGTTTTAATTTGGATCTTACTTTGAATGATTAGAATCATATAATTTTTATGCTTTATCCACGTGATTCATTTTGCTGAAATTTACTATTTCATTAATTTCTTGGGATTTTGGGTTTTATGAGGATTCAATTAGATAATTTATTTGGCCTTGGGTATTATGCATGAGTCTCTTGTTTTTATGTCATTAGATTTGTCTTGTTTCAAATCTAATTGGGTCTTGATCATTTCACCGAATCTCGAGTTCATTTTATGAGTTTTTTTTGATGATTTTATAGGGTTTAAATCCTATGTTGTACCTTCATTTTAATTGAAATTTTTTCTCTTGAATTTTTGATTTAATAACATCACTAATATCATATTCGATGTGAATTGTTATTTCCTTTTGGTTCTTGAATTTTTATAAACTATTTCGTGTTGTTTTCTTTTTTTCTTAGGTTTTGTGTTGAAACCATGAGTCAACCATAGGTTATGGTGAGATTGTCAATGCTAATCATAATTTATGGTCAAGTTGTGATTTCCCACCATGGGTCATGGTCAATCCTTTTACTTTCCCTTACAATTTTGATCTATCTATTGGAAAACCTACAATCCCACGATTTGTAGTCAAGTCATTGTCATCCATGATAGGTCATGATGAAGTTGTAGTCAAGCCTTTCTTGATGTTTTAAGCTATTCTAAGTGATTTCTAGTTAACCATGAGTCATGGCCTAGTAATTATCTTCCATCGTGGTGTGTGGTCAAGTCTTGATAAGGTCTTGATCGAGTCATATTTGCTATAGTTTTTGCTAGTGGTTTTTAAAAGTAAACCATGAGTTATGGTCAAGTTGTGGTTAGCCACCCTAGATCATTATGAGATCATGATCTTATGATTTTGCTATTTTGCATCTATCTTACCATTGGAACTTAGTTTGACACGTTTTGATATCTTTAGACTCTATTCAACATTATTCAATAGGTTTAGAACATCTTGGATCATTGAGTTCAACCTTAGACTCAATTGTTGGTTCTTGTTGAAGCTTTCAATCATTTAAATTTGTTAGCCTATTTTTTGTATCCATTCATCATCAATATTTAATTGTACTTTTTTGGATGCTTGAATATTAGTTGCTTGTTTGGAGCAAGCATTGAGTTGTGTGGTTGGTTGGAGATGGGCTTCCTAGATATTTTTGGTATTTGATCTTCACTAAGATGCATTAGTGTGACTTTTGTTATAGGTAGGATCTTGTAGGAGAGTGTGATCCATGGCTTATTGATCCTTTGTTTAATACCTCTAGAATATTAGCAGTAAGTCTTGGGTGGAACCTCTAGCACTATTAGTTTGGTTTGACATTACTAAATAAATTCATATGCCTGGTAGTTTGAAATTTGGTTTGGAAAGTACTCATGAAAATAATTCATACATTTTAAATTGAGTGTGTTGTATGCTAGCATCCTTCTTTGCACGTTGATGGATTAGAGTGGATAATTCATTTTTCTTAGAATTTTTTTGATGTCTAAATTTATGTATGATATGTGATCCATGATGATTAATATGTTTATGCTTTATTGACATGTGTTATAGGCTAGCATGCCTTCACTTGGTCACCATGAGACTTACTCTTAAATCAATTAGAGGATGTGCCAAGGTTTCTTACTCAGTTTATACTAACTCTCTTTTTTATTTTTAGGTCATTAGGGCTATTTGAAGCAAGATGATATTTTAATAATTGCTGTCAAGTTTTTAGATACTATGCATGTTTATTTTCTAGCATAAGTTTATCTCTTTTGCTTATTATGATATTTTAGGAACATGTATTAGTCTATTTCTTAATCATGCACTATGTATTTGGATCATGATCTTTTATGTATTGCTTAACATATTTGATATTGCTAGATATTTATGGCTATGCATTATTTTCAAACTCATATGCTATATTGTCTACTTTTAGTTTAGTCATAGGATTTAGTTTGATAGTATATATATCTTTGTATTATCTAGAATTTCATTTATCTTCTATTATTAATATCTTTTTCTCCCTTTTGGTTATGATATCATCATAATTTCCTTTCATTTTCTTATTGCTATGTCATTTTATTTCATTTATAGTTACATTTTTTCATGACTAAAGGCTAGGATGTGGTTATAAGGCTAGGATTTATAGTTACCCAATGTAATGCTTTTTAATCTAAGGCTAGGATGTAGGGTGTTACAAGCTAGTCTCAAAGCATAAGTTTGATGATTTTTTCATTTGTGTTGTTGTATCTAGTGATGATAGGTACTAGAGGTGGACATGGCTATTATAAGAGGATGGATGTTAGGCCTAGGAATCCAACTCTAATACCTACTCCTCAAGTTAATCATACTCCTACTCCTACTATGAATGAAGAGATTAGTTAATTAGACATCAATTGCAATTTGTTGTAATTCCTTTGTTAGCATATGGAGAAGAACTTGAACATATTGTTAATGCTTGTTACTTTAAGAAGTGGAGTCATAGTAGATAATCGATGGAACATGAGCTTATGAAGCAATTATGTAAGCTAGAAATGCCTACCTTGCAGGGTGAGGAGAACACTATTGCTACCATTAAATGGTTAGAGGAGGTCATGAATATCTTTAAGTTGATGTGTTGTACTCTCATGCAGTAAACTCAATTAGCAACCTACTAGTTCAAAGGTTTTGTTGGTCATTGGGATACTTAGTGGTGAGCAACAAGGTCCCCCTATGCCCAACCATATGAATCACAAAGCATTCATGCACGATTCAGTTGAATTTCGTGGACTCTCTAGTTTCCGATGCACTAGTCTTCTAGGAAGTGAATCTTGCCCTAAAGGTTGTTTGTTGTCTTCCCAATTACACTTGTGAAGTATGAAGGTATCGTTAAGTATAATTAAGGCATATGATTTTTATCATTTTATGTTTTATGGTTTGATGCTTAAAGAGAGATGAAGTAATTTAATGACTAATCTAATTTAACTAATTAACTGGTCTCTAACTAGTCCTAACATAAGCATTTGATCCCACTTTCCGTACACGTCCTGAACCCATGTATCCACTACTAGGTTACCAAATGCTACGCTATTGGGTGCACCAAGCAATAACACTACTAGGATTACCAAGTGAATACGTGTTATGCTCGAAGTGATCATACTTATGTATTTAATCTATCTAGCTTATCTTGCTTAATTAGTTTAATTACTAGAAAGTATTAAATAAACAATTAATAGCATTGAATGCATGAATAAATATCTAAACTATCCAGAATGCTGTAAGGTTTATCAAGAAGCTCATTTTTATTACCATATACATTGTTATGCTTAGGTACAACAATGCTTGAATAAATATCCGTACACTCAATGACTCCTACTGTAGGCACTCGGGAAAATATTCTAACATTCAAATGGAAAAACTATAAGAGCTTCGCTACTCTATGACTGACTGATGCCATAAATGAGGTTGGTGAGCATGTATTTATAGGAAAGAATAGACCCTATGTTGATAGGGCCTAGTTGACGAGGCCTAGTCAATGGGGCCCAATTGACGAGGCCATCTGTGACTCATCATATCCCCACGATTGAATGAAAACTTGTCCTTGAGTTTCTTTACAAAATTTGGAAGGTATGGGATTATTGATTGATGCTAGACTTAACTAATTGACTTGTCAAAATTGAGTATTGGAGTGTATGAATCAACACATTACAAAAATTATGGTGTTCATGACATAAAATTGAACACCATGACATTACTCTGCAAAATCGAATAGCACATCCTTAGATGTAGTAAAGTCAATTGGGAAGATTAAACAATCCTAGGCAGTGGAGGTTCCTAAGATTTTGAAGGACCTTTGCCAGCTTCTGCTCCTCTTCTTTAGACATGACATGTGTCTTGTCCTTCATCATTTCAGACCACGAGGCTATGGGAGTATGCTTGATTAGGTCATTTTCATAGCAGATGATCCTTGCCCTTCTATAAAGTTTTCGGATGAGGCATGGAAAAGGCAAGGTTTTCCTTCCATGTTCATTTTCTTTGAAGCACTTCTCAATCTCTAAATAGATCAATTGTAAAAGGTTCACCAGAAATCTCCCACTTAGCATGATGCATGCTCTGGTGGAAAAGGTAGTCACCTTGCTAGGCCTCACCATCTGATTGAGGTGATAGGCTACTATCTTAAAGTATACGTGTTCCATTGGTTTGAGTGCACTGAATTCCTTATGGTTGACCTTGGAACATCATTGGGTCCACTTCTTTTTGGCCTCAAGGTTAACTTGTGTAGAAAACTTTGCCAATTGTGTCATAGTATTAGGCAACCTAAGAACTTGTGCAATAACATCAGTTGAGTAGAATACTTGAATGTCCTTGATCTTCATTGTCAAGCTTTCCCTTTTGTTGTTCTAGAATAGGTACATCTCTTCCATATACCACTCCCCACTAGAAGTGATGATTGGCCACATGGGAGAGGTTTGCAATTGTATTTTTACCTTTGATAGAGCATGTTCTAAAAATGGCCCGAAGTTCAGTTCTTAGAGAACTAAGCATTAGATATCATGAGGCCTGGTGGTGTTGAGGTAGGCTTGTGTTAATATTACTTTAATCCTCAGTATGGGTCCTGGTGCTTCCCCACATTGTGATTGTTCTATCTCAACTTCTTCTTCAAGAATTTTGTTGGCACATTTGGCCATTTCATGGAACAACAAAAGTAGAGGCTGGAAAAAGGCAATATTTGAAATAGATGCATAAAAAATCAATCTATTTTAAAATCACTGGAAAATATGAATAATGCTGGAATTGTATAGGATTTCAATTCCATCAAACAAGATCAAAATGTAACTTTTCATTGATCTACGGTGGTGCACATGGCAAGCTTCGCATGGAATTTAAATTCTGGAAAATCCTGAGGCTTTGGCAGTCAGATGGGAGTGTATGAAGTCTTGAATATTTGGGTTAAAGCCCATCAATACCTAGGACATTTCTGTAATGGAAGGAGTAGAGTGAAATTAATTTCAGAAAAATGTACATGTACTTTTGCTCATGTCCAAGATATTGCAACTGCAACTGTTCACGTCGCAATTGGTACTGGTTGTGAAATTTGGGTTTTAGTAGCCTTCGAGCACAAAACCTCAGTCATGGCTTGCACTTTTCTCTGCCACGTCCTACTCGCCAGCTGCTTCCTCTTATGTTTCTCATGTTGTTGCTTTATTGTTTTTGCCTGTTCCTTGCCGTTGAAGATGTGCTGTTAAGAATCTTCTTGAGCTTTTGCGGAAAATAAGAGCATCGGCACGTTGCTGTAAATCAGTGAAAATTGACCTCCTGCAAAAGCTTTCCGAAAGTTCCAGTGGAATACACTATTCTCCTGCAGAAGCTTCGTTTTATGTAAGGGATGCAATGGCTCTGCACGTGAAAATTCATATGAACAGATGGAAATTAGAGGATTGATGTCTGGAGAGAAAGTATTGGCCTCTCTGCAGTAACGTTAGACCCATACTTGGCCTTGGTTTTGGCAAATAAAATGAATGCTGAGCTTGGATAGTATTGCAAAAGTTATTACCCCTGGGCCAGAGCAAAGTTACGATGATTTTGTGTGTGCATGAATAGAGACAACGCAGGCAAAATCAGTGGCGAAATGTGAAGCCAATCTGTAGCAAAGAAAAACAAATGGGCATTGCCTACACCTAGCAGTATCTTGATGGTAATCCTTTCAATGGCGGGCAATCTACAATCTCCTGAAGTGCCAAATGTTTTTTTGAAATTGTAGACAGTTGAAGGCAGTTGCTGTAAATTCCAGCAACCGCGTCTAAGTAGGTATCTCAGTTGCTGAAGGTTCTTTAGATTCGAGAAGCTGTTACAGACGGCCAACACAAGTCCTACCACTTTGCTGTAGCCCGGAAACATGCTCAATAGCAACGTCAACCCAAAAAAATAGTGAAAATCAACAAAAATT
>MNCI01007799.1:42284-58643 GCA_015680685.1 Gnetum montanum | reverse complement strand
GCTCAAATGTTTTTGCAAAATTTTATTTGTTACAAGTAGGTATTATAAGGACCGCATAGACTAGGCAATTAAACAAAATAGGAACTCTCAACAACTCACAGTACTTGGCAAAGTTGGCTGAATCTCTTTAAAGTAAGTCATTTATAGTTTACACACAGCGCAATCATTTCATTTTTCACAACCGCACGCTGCAACAGCACACACACATACTCACATTAACTACTGAGTCTATTTGGAGGTATTTGGGCCTTTGTGTTACCAGAGACCAGCAAGCACCTAAACCCTGTTCGAGGACACTCGTTGGCGATCGCGTCCCAAACGGTTGCCAACAAATTTGTTGAACAAATTCCACTTTTAGCTCCTCTTGAAGATGTCTCATTGCATGGGCTTCTAGTTGGTCATGAGGTTGTTCTTGTTGGTCCCTTATAGCCTTGAGTCATATCTTCCTCAGTTGTGATGGTCCTTCCTCCTATGGTCATTTTGATCTTGGTGCCATCTGTAATCACAACATGACCATTGGTTAGTAATTGTTGTGTAACATGAAACAATTGGAATACCTTATCTTCTTGGGATAGCTTCACTTGGCTAAGTTGTGATTATGGTTGATTTAATCAATTTTAATCATTATTTTATTTGTGTTTTAATGTTAATAAGTCATTTAGAAAGGTGTTGAAAGGGCTAACTCTTAGAAATTGATGGTTTCATATTGTTGTATTCATTAACCCTTTGGGGAAGTTAGAAAAATTTTCAAAAAAAATTTCATTAGAAACCTTAAGGTTTGTGGCCCCCACGATGAAGAGCTTACCTTTGGTAGCTACAAGATCAAAGAATAGAGTGATTTGGACAAACATTTGAAACGAAGGTTTTGGGCTCTGAAAAATAGTAAAAACTCCCCTCGTGTTATGAAGCAAATGTCAAAAATTGCAAAGTACTCAGTGGTATTTATAGGATTTTTGGCATGCATCGACTGGGCCCAGTTGATGTGGTTGGTTGTGTCGACTAGGCCTAGTCAATGTGGTTGTTGACCACCATTGACTTTGATTGACTTTGGTCAAACTTCCAAAATATAAGAAGTTTTTGAGTGAAATTGGGGTCAAATGGAAGCCCAAAAAGCCACAAACATAATGAAAATAGTAGAAGAGGGCGTTAAAGCTCAAAAAATTAGAAAACGAAGAAAATGGCTTGGAGAATGAATTTAATGAGAGTTTAAGGAGCACAGAGTAGAATACATAATGGAATATGTAAAAGATAGGATTGTAGCAATGTCTAAGGTAAGGGAATTAACTAAATAAACCAAGAGATATGCAAATGGATCTTCCCCATAGTAGGCACATGCCCTTTTTGCCCTTGCATAACATCAACTAAGGAGTTCGTGGTCCCCACAGTCAATTAATGGTCATGAGAAGTTAAGGACCAAACAAAAAGAATCTACCCAAGAATTCCAACACATCAAACTAAGACATCGAGCATAACACAGAAACTAGTAGTGAGGTGAGCTATGATAGCATAGATGGATGACTGAGAAGGTGGGATGAAATTTTGAATTGAGGTCATAAGAAGTCCCTTGTGGAGTTTGTGTTTAAAATGACTTGAGAAGATCCATCCTTAGTCCATACCAAAACTAGCCTCTTTTAGTGACTTCGCATCACCACTCTAAGGCTGATCCACCCCCTCAAGACATAGGAGTGCTTCCATAAAACAACCACCATTCAACAAAAAGAAGAAAATAAAAGAATGAAGTGAGATAGGGCCTTAGTTAGAGGGGACCTTTAGGCATGGGTAACAGCTCTTTCTAGTCCCATAACCAGTGCTTGTAGCCTATTTATTTGTCTAAGGGGTGTGCTTTGAATTTCCATCATGTGTTTTTTCTCTTTTTTTTCTTTGTTTGTTTTTTTTTCTTTTTTGGATGGGAACCACACCATGCAAAGACTTTATTTGACTTCTTGAAGTGGTTGTTATGGAATAGTAAGTAAGCACCCAAGTAAGTAGAAGAGTAAAAAGAGTATTAAGTTCCCTTAAAGTCACACCTTGTACAAACCATTGAATCCTTCCCAATTTTGGAAACTACCAAGGTGACCAATTTATGAAAAGTTTCTTTAATGGAAGGGACCTCAAACTTCCAAAACAAGGAAAACCATTGAGTTTGTGGATGGGTGGATGATGTGGACTTAGTACCTGTTCCATGAAAAATAAATCATGTCATAGTCATTAGACATTAGAATTCAAAAATAGAAATCAAACATTGATAATTACAAAATTATACATAAACCATCATTAGTAAATAGCAATAGTGGCACTGTGTCCTGCAGTAATTAAGCATTTTTATTAGCAAAAATTTGAAAATCACACTCAAACCAAACAAGGTAAAATATATAAGCAAGTGTAAAATATTTAAGAAAGGTTCAAACATACTAATGATGGTGTCAAATAAAAAATGATGTAAAAATAGGAAAAATTTTGAAAATAAAAAGTTGTAAAATAAATAACTTGCAAAAATCAAAAATGTGGAAAACAAAAAAAATTAGAAAAAATGAGGAGCCATATGAATGGTTAGCATGGATGGCCATCTCCCCCATGACTGTGTTGGAAGGAGGAGATCCAAAAAATAGAGTGTGGTTATCCATCTGTTAAGGTGGTAGTTGCATTGGCTTGTCTTGGTTCCAGGAAAGGTTTCACTTGTTTGATGTTAACCAATGACCTTTTATTTGGGCTCTCAGGTTTGTAGATTAACATGGCCCAAGAGGAAAAGGTTTGATCAATTATATAAGGGCCTTTCCACAACATTTGGAATTTGGTTTTTTGAGGTATGTGTGTGGGATTTTGGTAGAGAACTATATATCTCAATTGAAATTTCACTTTCTATATTCTTTAGTCATGTCATTGTTTATTGAATGCCTTGTGTAGTTCATTCAAAGATAGGGCCACTAATTAGTTTTCATCTAGCACATTCAAGTTGATCAATCTTTCTCTTTGTGCTAAACTCAAGCCAACATCCAGGTCATAGGCTATTGAGAGTGTACGAAGCTTGGATTGAATTGGGAGTGTTGGAAGTTTTCTGTACACTAGCTCATAGGGAGAGTAGCTAATAGGGAGTTTCCATGTTGAGCTGTAGGCCAAAAGGGCATTTTTAAGCTTTGTGCTCCAATCTCTCCTATATTTACTTATGGTTCTTATTAGGATCTTTATGATCTCCCTATTAGTTACCTTTTCTTAACCGTTGGCTTGGGGGTGATAGGGTGTTGTTAACTTATGTTTGACCCCCAAGCTTTGCATAAGTTTTTGAAAGGTGGCACCTATAAAGTAAGTTTCATTATTAGAAATAAGTGTATGTGGCACCCCAAACCTATTCATAACATGTTGTTGTACAAGTCTAGTAGTAGTGGATGATGTACAATCGATCATGGCTGCTGGCTTCTACCCATTTGGTGTAGTAGTCAACCACTAGGATATGATACACCTTTCCATTGGACATGGGTGTGATGGAACCCATGAAGTTTATGCTCCATATGTCAAAGGGCTCTAGTGGTTGAATCCACTATTGAGGACCCTCCATTTGCATGGTCATCCCATCATCTCATTGATAATGTTCACAAGATTGGACAAACTAGTGGGCATCCTTGAAGATTGTAGGCTAATAGTATCTTACCATTAGAATTTTTATGGCTATGCATCTCCCTGCATAGTGTCCTCCACAAGGACCTTTTTGAGCATCCTGGAGAATGTGTAGTTGATATGCATTAGGGACACACCAATGAACTAGGCCATTGGTGCACACCTTATAAAGGTATTTGTTGATTTCCATGAAGTACTTTGCCCGATGAAGAAATTGTTATTTCTTCCTAAAGTCTAGATCTTGTGGCATCTTTTGAGTGAGAAGGTAAGTGAGGATGCCATCATACCATTTTGGTTCAATGGGCACTTGGTCATTTATTGCTTTTGTAAAGAGAGGTTTGTCTAGAAATTGATTAGAGAGTGGACTTTCCTTCTCTTTATTATCCCATCTTAACCAAGAGAGATGATTAGTGATCACATTCTTAGTCTCTTTCCAATCTACCATTGTGAGATCAAATTCCTACAAGATCATGAGCCATCGTATCATACGAGGGCTTACTATTGGCTTATTCATGAAGAAGCACTACTCCCAAGGCATAGTTAGATGCATCTATCATTATATGGAATGGTTTGGACTAGTTTGGTGCTCGTAGAATTGGAGTTTCTACGAGTTTCTCCTTTAGTATCTGGAATGCATGTTTGCACTTCTTAGTCTAAACAAATGGAGCATCTTTCTTTATAGCTTTGTAATCCTAGAGAAATTCTCTATGGAACATCAGTAGTAGCCAGTGTGTCTAAGGAATGATCAAATATCTTTAATTATCTCTGCTTAATGTGTAATTCTTTGGATGACCCTTATCTTTTCTAGGTCTACCTTAATCCTTGCCTAAGTAATTTTGTGCCTCAATACCATGCTTTTTTGGACCATTAAATGAATTTTCTACTAATTGAACAAGAGGTTCATTTTGATACATCTTTTTAAAACCTGCTCAAGGTGGTCCAGGGCTTGCTCAAATGTAGCCCCATAAGTAGAGAAGTCATCCATAAAGACTTCCACCCCACTACCAATCTACTATTAAAAAATACTAAGGACTAGGCATTGAAATGTTGTAGGGGCATTGTGCAGATCAAATGGTATTTTACAATATGCAAAAGTCCCCCAAGGACTCATGAATGTTGTCTTGGGCTAATCCTCTGGTGCTATTTGGATCTGGTTATAGCCACTATAACCATCCAAGAAGCTATAATAGTAGTGCTCAGATATGGTGTCCAACACTTTTCCACAAATGACAATGGGAAATGATCTTTAAATGTTTCCATATTCAATAGCCTAAAGTTGATGCAGACTCACCAATTACCACCTTTCTTTGGTAGAATTACGAGTGGGCTAATCCACTCACTATTTGCGATGAGATAGATGAACCCCACCTTGAGTAGTTGTTCTATTTCCTCCTTGACAATCTATTTCAGTTTTGGGTTTAGCCATATTTGTGGTCATCTTCTTGGCTTCATGGCTAGGTTGGTGTAGATGTGATGCTGGCATATTTGTGGATCGATTCCTATCATTTTGGGATATGACCAAGAAAATGCTACTGGCCATTTGTTAATGACCTACAACAACTTATCATTTTTTTAGGAGAAAGATTTGCATTGATTATGACTAGCTTGCCATTACTCTCCCCAATAGGTATCATCATCTTCATCATCAGAGAGTTGATGATGAACTTGCTCAAGTTCATCCATACCTTTGAGATAAGCATATGTTAGGCTCTTAATTGATTCCATGCATAGTGTGTTGCTATCAGAGTTAGTTGTCAACCATTGTGTACTCTCCTATTTTATGGCTATTGCGTATAGGCACCTTTGGATATCTATGTCATGTGAACACTGATTACATGCTTTGATGAATGTACTTTTAATGGACCAGATTTTTTGCATGCAATTGCACTTATTATCATGGTATGCGATGCATGGGACAAACTTCTTCTCTAAATATCCAAATTCATTTTCCTTGGAGATTTCCAAGGAGAGGTCCCTTATACCCATACGTGCATGAATTGTGCTTAACCATGTCCTTCCCATAATGATGGGGAAGTTTCCTTTGCAATTTTCTGCCTTGATTACTAGAAAATTAGTAGGATAGAATTATCAATAAATTGTGGTCATAATGTGCTTCACTAGTTCCAAAGGAATAGTGATTGAATGATCTACCAATTCTAAATGAATGTTGATCTTCTTGAGAGGTGGTAGGTTCTAGGCCTCATACATGTCATGGAAGATGAGATTGACATTGAAAGTAGAATTAAGAAGGGCCTTGCATGGCTCATGTCTAGCGATTTGTAAGTAAATGAGAGGACTTCTTGGGTTGGACCTTTTCATGGGAAGATTACCAGCTTCGATCCAATTGAAAATAGCATGAGTTAACATCAAAGTGTAGATTCGAGGTAGCGTTTGATGTGAAGGAAACTTGAATGTGTTTGATGCAGAGGATGAAGGTGTTGGAGATATAGGGTAACCAATTGCATTAGGTTGTGAGGGTTTGGAAGGATTGTTGGGTCGAAAAATGGTTGTTTCCTAGATCGATTGTCTAAACCACTTGAATGGAAAGCCAGTTGTGAATGTATAGCCCTTGTAGCATTTCATTGTTGTGGTTGTGGAGGAATTTTGCCTTGCATGGATGGATTAGGAGGTAACTAGGTTGAGGGTGAAGGGATGTGTGTAGATGGATGCAAAGGGTGGTATGCGTATGGGTGTTCTCCTTGAGTAGATGGCGAACGAGTCTGATGGTACTCTGGGGGGTGGTGGGGGGTTAAATAGTGATGCTGAAATGAGGCATGGCTGATAGAACTTCTTGGAGAAACAGGTTGCTAAACATAGTACCTGTATGGATCTTGTTACCTGTAAGGGTATTTTTCTCTTGGTAGTTGCATTTCCCATGATTGTGGTTGGTGCCACTATTGGTATTGCTCATATGATTGTGATGGAGCTCCACTTAGGTAATAAGCCTATTGTTGTTGGTGGAACTGCCTTGGATTGCCTTGTGGATAAGGTAATTATTTGGGTGCTTGCCTCCGTGCTAGTTGAGGATTCAATGTATACATCCTAGACTCTTGTAAGTGTGATACCACAGGGTAACATCCCTGAGGATGTTCACACTGACATATGTCATAACCAATGTCATCATCAAAGTCTATCTCCACAACTTCTTCTACTATAGTAGCTTTGCCCTTACCTCTCTGCTAGGCATGTTCAGCTTCTTTTTGCCTCCTATGGATATGATCACTATTTTGCTCTTTGGATTCTTTAGCAATCTTCATAGCAGTTTGGAATTTCTTATCCAAAGAGTCCCATAACTTATCAGCCTTTATCAAAACATCAGATATAGATTTTTGGATGGGCAAGGTTTTCCTATTCATCACTTCGTTGAGTGGTGATTCATCCTCATCAAAAAATCAGACCTCTCTTTTTCTCATGGAAGGTTCCCTATTATATTCTTTCAAACTTTCCATTTTTTACAACTCTTCTTCTTCTTCTTTTGCAACATGTTCTATTAGCCTTTGTATTTGATGAGCTCTCAGGTCAGATAATCTCCCTTGGGCACAAACCCCAAGAATTCTTCTAGTTTTTGCTCTAAGCCCATCTATGATATGATGGAGTTATTCCCTTTGAGAATAACCATGGCTAGGGCATTGATGTAAAAGAGAATAGTATTTGGCCATGGAAGCATCCAAGGGTTCATGTGTTCCTTGTTTTTAGCCTTGTATTTTCCTTCTCAGATTAGAAACTTTAGAATATGTCTGGTATTTTTCATTAAATAGCTCTAACATGGTACTCCATCTTCGAATGGATTTTAGCTTCAAGGATCAGGACTAGCTTTTAGCTTCCTTAATGAGTGTCCTAGGGAATAATTTGAGTTTTTGCCAATCATTTTCAATGTTTTGTAAGATACAAGCATCGTGAAAAGCTTGTAGATGTGTCTACAGATCATAGTTATATTACCCCTCAAATCTTGGGACATTGTTCATGTCTAAGCACTTGATCTGACTATCTTTTATATGCCTAGTTGGAATCTTAACTACCTCTGCAATGTTAAGCATGCTTTGAGTTGCTAACAGAAGTTCATCATCATGATTGTGTCGATGATGCTAATGATGGTTTCTATCACCCATTCATTATTGGTAGGCTTTATGATCATTATTGTCCTACTGATCACCTTCATCACAATTATTTCTCTGGTGGCTTCTATCAGAACTAGAAGATGAAGAGAAATGTTTAGAATTAGATGAAGAGGATGAAGAAGAAGGTGGAATGCCACTACCACCACGGTGTCCTCCACCACCTCTTCGCTCATTATGATCATCATCCTTAGATCCCTTACCATCGTGATGTTTGCTTGAGTCCTTGCCTTGATTATCACTATTTCTTGAACCTGGTTTCATGAATAGTGGATTGTAGGTTTAGGGCCAGACCTTGATCACCAATAACAAAGGGTGGAGAATCTTCATGTTGGGAACCCCTAGGGGAAGGATCCAGATTGTCATCTTGGTTAAGCAGGAACAAGTTGTTAGTGAAGCGTTTCCCCTTCATAAAATCGTGGTACTTCTCCTAGTGTCGATCTCTCCTATGTTATGTTTTAGTGGGATGGTAGTCCCAAGTGTCATAACCATTCATAGTGTATTCCTCTTGAAGATATAGGATGTCCAACCTCTTAAGAGCTTGAAACATCATCCTAGGCACAGATCGATCGGGAGGCATTATGATGTTGCCCTCCATATCACACCATTGTAGTTTCTCATCTTGATGTAGGATGAAGATGAAGTTAGGTACATACTCATTTGGATGAGTATATATGACTTTGGACTCTTGTCGGATCAGTGGTTTGACATCTTCATGCCTATGGAAAGAAGACATTTTGTAACAAATAAAATAATCAGTGTGCTGTTGTAATTATATGTCGTTTGAGAGTGATGTTGACCTTAGGTTCATCCAACGATATTAATAATATCTACTAATCCTAGATAGCACATGTTTCAACAAACACAGTCCCTGACAATGATACCAATGATGAGCGATGAGGTATTCTTATGCCCAACCATATGAATCACAAAGTGTTCATGTGTGATCGGGTTGAATTCTGTGGACTTTCTAGTTTCTGGTACACCAGTCTTCTAGAAAGTGAATCTTAGGTCATTCGTTGTCTTCCTAATTACACTTGTGAAGTATGAAGGTATGGTTAAGTGTAATCGGGGCATATGCTTTTTATCATTTTATGTTTTATGGTTTGATGCTTAAAGAGAGATGGAGTAATTTAATGACTAATTTAATTTAACTAACTAACTAGTCTCTAACTAGTCCTAACATAAGCATCTGGTCCCACTTTCCATACACATCTTGAACCCATGTATTCACTGCTGGGTTACCAAGCACTACCCTACTAGGTGCACTAAGCAATAACACTGTTGGGATTATCAAGTGAATATGTGTTATGCTCAAAGTAGTCGTACTTATGTATTTAATCTATCTAGCCTATCTTGCTTAATTAGCTTAATTACGAGAAAACATTAAATAAAAAATTAAAAGCATTGAATGCATGAATAAATATCTAAACTATCCAGAATGCTATAAGGTTTATCAAGAAGCTCATCTTTATTACTGTACACACTATCATGCTTAGGTACAACAATGCTCAAATAAAGATCCATACACTCAATGACTCCTAGTGTGGGCACTTGGGAAAATATTCTAACCTTCAAATGGAAAAACTAGAAGAGCTTTGCTACACTATGATTGACTAATTCCATAAATGCAGCTGGTGAGTATGTATTTATAAGTAAGGATAGACCTTGCATCAATGGGGCCTAGTCGACGCATGACACGATGCATCAACAGGGCCTAGTTGATGGGGTCCAATTGAGGAGGCCTCGTCGACTTGTCCATTTGTGACTCGTCACTTAGAAAAAAGAGCATCATTGAAAGGATTGTGGTGTTTATTAAAGCAACTTCTTGCTTTCTTTCAATTAGCATTATATTCCTTCATAGTTCATAGAGGCTAAAGTAGATGAGTTTTATCATCTCTACCAAGGAAATTAGATTGTGTTTGAGTATAATTACAAGTTTTAGAGTTGAGTATGTATGTACCTTACATACATTCTAATGAAAAGGCTAGGGTAAATTGCTTCATATGTGGTCTTTGTAAATCCATTAAGGATTACTTACTTTCCATCCATTTTCAAATATATGAGGATGCACATGTTCATGTAATGGATCTAGAGTATAATTAGTTTGTGAAGGCAAAGCAGTGTAATCATTCCTAAAAGAGAAGGCAAACCTCTTCTGGGAAGTTTGGTGGATTTAAGTAGGCTTGGGATTTTGGATTTGGTAAATAGTATTAACAGTAGTAGACTTTAGGTAGTGGGGTTACTCAAGGATCAATTACTTGTTATCTTAATGGAAAATTTGGGTACTTCTAGAGGGATTATATCAACTATCGTAACTATGGCTAGCTAGGTCAAAAGAACTTCAATTATCAAAAGTGTTTGGACACTGATGATTCTTAGAAGGATGGTAGACTAGAAGGTGATCAAAATGGTGCTAGGATGCATGAACATATATATTCTTCAAATAACTAGCCAATTGTTGCTCAATCCAACATAATGATGAAGATTGGAGGTATGAATTTAGATTTTGCAATTTGGATTCTCATTGACACTGATGCTAGTCATTCTTTTGTTGTTTTGCAAATAGTTGGACATTTAGATTTGGAAAGTTAGTTTCTTATTCAAGGTTTTTCCATTAGTAGCATTGGTGCTAGTGTGCTTGTTGTGGATCAAGTTTGTAGATATGTACCTTTTGTGATTTAAAATGTCTCTTGGCTCAATGATCTTTACATCATGAGTCTAAAAGAATATGACATTATCTTGAAAATGGATTAGTTATATTACTATTAGGGTAGTTTTGATTGTTATCAAAAGATGTTTTTCTTCATGATAGATGATGATGTTTAGGTGACTGTGCATACTAGGCTACATAAGGTTAATTTGGATCTTATCTCTTTGAGGTCTCTTCACTACTTGCTATGGAAGCATCATTCATGCTTTGTAGTTTTCATTAATGAACATTCTACTTCGCAAGGGATAGATTAGATTCTTATTATTCATGAGTTCTCTAATGTATTTTGTTTAGATTTGTTTGGTTTACCTCCAAGATGTGATGTTTAGTTTGAGATTACTCTTAAACCCAATGTTGAACCCATCTCTAAGATTTCACATAGGATCTCATCTATTGAGTTGGTTGAACTAAAAATTCAACATTAGAAGTTATTGGACAAGTATGTCTTCTAGAGCTGCTTCTATTCTCTTCATTAAGAGGAAGGATGGTAACATAAGGTTATGCATCAACTATTGATAACTCAATTAGGTAATTGTGAAGAACAAGTATAATTTTCCCTACATAGATAATTTGTTTGATTAGTTGGGAGAAACTTAGGTGTTCAGGGTATCATCAGTTATGCATCAAAGAGGAGGATATATCCAAGATAGCCTTCAAGAATCGATATGAACATTATGAGTTTATGGTATTTCCATTTGGACTTACTAATACTCCAGATGTATTCATACATCTTATGCAAAATGTGATGAGGCCTTACCTAGATCAGTTTATCATTATGTTTATTGATGACATTTTGGTATACTGATCATCAAAGGATCACCATGTGTAATATTTAAGAACACTTTTGCAGACACTTAGAGAGAATCGGTTAGTTGTTTAATCATCAGAGTGTTCATTTTAGCATTAAAAGATTCATTTCTTAGAGCAAGTTATTTTAGAGGCTGGTATGATAGTTGATAAAACAAATTTTTGTAATCATGAAATATTGTATCAATGAAATCATAGCTATGATGTCGTAGCCCATACTACATCATCATTGATGCAATGTCTTGGGATTTGTGCATCCTTATAAATACTAGCACTTGGATGCACAATTGACAATTTTCATTCCAACACTTAGCCAAACTCATGCAAGTTTGTTTCATAGTTAGTGATAGAGTGAATGCTTGCAACATGGTGTTGAGTAGTTGTATAGTGTCTTTGTTTAAGTGAATTGTACTTGGACATAGTTCATGACTAGCAATAAAGATCGAGATTTCTTTTCATCATTGTGGAATTTACTTAGTTTTCTTTATGTTTACTTAGAATAATTCTCTTGCTTTCCTACTTAATCATTTACCTTTCAAGTACTTTAGTTTACATGTTATTAGTAAGAGGAATGGATATGACTAGTTTTGAGTGCTAAGTGTAGTTATCTGGTAACCTAGTAATGGTGTTGCTTGATTCACTCAGTAGTAATACCACTTGGTAATCCTAGTGATAATTACATGAGTCCAAGACATATATGGTAGGCTAGGGTCAGATATCCATCGCACTAGGTTAAGTCAGATTTATGTTTTTCTAGTTAATTAGACTTAGAATTTTATCTTTAACTATGTTCATCTTTAGGAGTATTAAGAGCCTTACAATATCAACCAATCATATGCCTCACTAAGAGTTAAACCATGCACTCGAACTTCACTAACTTGAAGTGGGAAGAAAATGATCTAAAACTTAACATCAATTACTAGCATAATTACATTGTCCATCTGCAAATTACATTCTGGTCATGTGTAGACACTCATGACTTATATGGTAGAGTGTTGGGATACCTCCATTACTCATCATTGGCACCATTGTTGAGGATGTGTTAATGTGTGCTAAGTAATTGATCTTATAAAGTTTGTTGTATCAAGAATCACAAAATCTATCCTTATACCATTAATTAATCTTAATAATACACATATAACTAAGTGTCAAACATACAATATGGCTTCAACACTTAAGGAGAAATTATCACAGGCTAAAGAGCCATAAAGAAGTAATGACATAATACATGATGAAGATGATTGGAGTTCACCTATGCAAACATGGAACTCATACACTTGCACTGATCCTTATCATTTTGACTTTACATTCATCTTTCATCAAGATGAGTAGATGAGGTGGAGAGAGACTTGTAGGGCAATATCGTTTTACCTCTAGAGTGTTTAGCACTATCCATGCTTCAAGTAGCCTTAAGGGGAATGAATTTGAGCCATGCACAAGAGGGATATCATGTGGCCAAATACATGACCAGATCATACCAACCCATAGAGGCACAAGTATGAAGAGATGCTACTATGAAGACAAAGCATGAAAATAACAAGAGAAAGAAAGTTAATCCTAATGTTGTCATGGAAGAACTTGATGGTGATGCATTATTAGTAGAAAAACACCACCATAATCATGAAGCTTAATTACAAATATCTATTATTCATTTGGAAGAACTTGTTAAAGTACAACTAGGTTTAGCCCTTGCAAAGACCCCAAGGAGAGAGGTAGAAAACTTTAAACATAGGAAAAACTCAAGACCTAGAGATTCTATAGGATCACAAAGAGGTGGATTTCAGAGTCACAGAAGGAGAACTAACTAACAAACATCATTCTCCAATTTCTTCATCTTTCTCCTCATGATCCTCAGTAGACTTTGATAGAAGGGAATGAAGATTCAGAGATCATAATAGGAAGAGACATCAAGCTCATGATAGGCATGAGTATCATCAAAGGTATCTTGATAAAAAATGATGGGTATGAACTATGAAGAGATAAGAATAGATGTAAAGAGAGAGAGTGACATGAGTACCAAAGGAAACATCACTACAATGGAGCATACAAACCCAATGACCATGAAGAGCCCCTATTGACCACTCGTAGCATGATCAACTTTAAGGAAGCAATATATATTCTAACCAGACATGTGAGGAATAGTCACATCAAGTGACTCGATAGGAATAATATTCCTAAATTTGAAGGTGGATATAATGTAGATTCACAACATCACCTTCAAGCATTTCATGATGCCTTTGCCCTTCAAAATATTGAAAGTGATTGATAAAAACTTAAGTTGTTCCCGAGGACACTCATTAAAGAGGCTAAGAGTTGGTACAGATCATTGGAACCAAAGTCAATTAAAATGGAGTACCATGCTTGAACTCTTCAATGAAAAATATCAAACATATTTAAGGATGTGCAATCTCAAAAATCAAATCCATGGATGAAAGCAAGGAACACATGAATCCCTTGATGCGGTAATGGACAGATACTACTCTCTTCTACATAGATTTCCAAGCCATGGATTCTCACAAAGGAAACAACTTAGGCTCATTATCGATGGGTTAAGGACTAAAACCAGAGAAACCCTTGGTTTCTATGCCTAAGGAAGACTATCAAAAATGACTACTCATCGAATTCAGAGGTTAATAGACCATGTGGTAAAGGAGGAAGATGAGTTAAAAAAGAGAGAATTAGCTAAGGAATATAATCAAGATCCATCTATCAAAAAGTGAGATGTACGAATATGTGACAAGAAAGAGGAAGAAACATTGGAAGATGTGATCCAGAAGAAAACTCTACCGATTTAAAAATTTGTCAATGATATAGACACTAAGGTAGAAAAGATATGAGACTTAGTGGATAAAAAGTTTTCTATAGCTCTAAAAATTATAGAAGAAAGAATTGAATAGGCATTTAATAAGGGTAAGAAAAAGAAAAAGAAAATAGACTATGGATGTGAAAACTATAAGTAAAAAGGAAAAGTTGGTTTAGTGGAAGAATGTACTGAATCAAGCTCAAAAGATGAGGAAGGATGCAAAGTGTGCCAATATGAACATCCTAAGGGATGTTGCCCTATCATTGTGCATTTGCAATAGTTTGGGTCATATGCGCTCAACCTAAGATTCATCAAAAAGTAGATGCCAAGATAGTTACCTTGCCCTCAAGGTAACTTAGAAATCCTTTCAACTAGCTTACTACCTAAGTGGAGCTTATTGCCAACCATAGGAGTAGTACTTGCTGTAGTGACAACAACCATAAGCATGGACAATGCCACCGTCAAGGCAATAGTATCCATAGAGGCAACCAGATCCTTATGGATACTATGTGTAGTGTTCAATATCTCCAAGGAATGCTTTAGTTCATACGTCCTAATATTATCCACCTAATTACTATAGACCTATCACTTCTAGGATGGATTCCAGTTCATACGTACATCAACCAACAATTGGTACATTAAGTCAACCTCCAATCCTCTACCACCAGTACCACCACCAACAATGCAAGGAGAGCTATTGTCATAGCCACAACAGAAGAATGCTACTAGGGTAGTAAATATATAGATGGAGGATCATACCGACAATACTAAAGGTGAATCTAGGAAAAATATTTTCTTTAGAAAAAGTCTAGAAAGAGTTGGTAGAGTCAGGATTTCACTAAATCATATTCCTTATATGATAGATCCTTCTATGAATACTATGCTTTCACAACAACCAAACCAAAAACTTACAATTATCATGCTAATAGATATAGTATTAGATTAGCTAAATTCCTAAAAAAGAACTAATTTGAGAATTCCTATGATCTATTTACAAGTAGCTGGAATTCACCATGCAAGGATCTACTAGATTTAGGTTTTAGAGTAAATTTGTTATCTTAAGAAACATACAAGGCATAAAACCTATCACCCTTAAAGAAGTGTAACATAAGGTTAGAGCTAGCCGATCAATCTATCACCATTCCTTTAGGATAGGTAGAAGATGTGGTGAACACCATGAATGGGTGTTCTTATCTAGTAGATTTCGTAGTGATTGATGTGAAGAATGATAACAAGGAATTTCCTATCATTATTGAAAGAGCATGGCTTAACACAATAGAAGCTAAGTTAGGAATGAGAGATTTATCCATGGAAATCTCTAAGGAATATGAGCAAGGAGCCATACATATGCAAAGAATTCCATGCATCACTGAGGATAACGAATGATGCAGTTGTGGACTGAAACTTTATAATATCAACACAATCCCTACACTAGTCCACAATAGATAGGAGAAACAAGTGTGTGTACAAGAAGAAACAAGGGCCACTAAACTAAAAGACACCCAATGATTAAAAACTGAGAATGTAGAATGATCTAAAACATGCATGAAAATGTATGATCCACTTATTAACTCCTATCCTAGGAAAATGATCCAAACTAAGAACTTAGAAAAAGATGTTATAAATTGTAATCATACACCAATGAATAATGAAAATGGAGACTCAAAATTTGAATTTAAGAATAAACAACAAAGTATAGTTGGGCCTTCTAAAATGGAACAATAATCTAGTCCAATAGAAGATTGAAATTCAATCATCATGACTATTACATGGGTTAATAACTAAAAAACTAAATCACTAAGGATGATAGATAAGAAACATAAAGTATATGATCTAGGGGATCTAGGGTCCATTTCTTGAACACTCGCCCTTGAATTTAGTCATGGGGGAGATGCCCTATCTTGATTTAGTAAATACTAAGTGCTTTTCAACTTTCTTTTATATAATTTGATGAGAGTAGTTACTCTAGTGGTTTATTCTAATTATTAGAGCAGTTACTCTAGTGGTTTATTCTAATTATTAGAGTGGTTACTCTAATTATTAGAGTAGTTGCTTCCAAACCTATAAATACAGTGCCTAGGTGCACAATTGGAAAAAAAGAAGTCTTTTAGCAGTTAAGTAGCAAAACTCTTGCAATCTATTTGAAAGTTAGAGTATTTTCCAAGTGGCCGCAGCAGGAGGTCTAAGTGTGGATGGATCTTTATTCAAGCATTGTGTATCTAAGCACACCTTATGTACGGCAATAAAGATGAGCTCTTCGATTCATCCTTGTAGCACTTGAGATTTATTTTCTTACACATTTCTTTTAT
>MNCI01007799.1:1533-32703 GCA_015680685.1 Gnetum montanum | reverse complement strand
GGTTGATGCATTGTTTTTCTTTGGTGAATTCTTGTGGGTAAGTTTTAACTCTTACTTCCAAATGACATTCCTAGAGCCTACGGACTCTTTGGTTTGTGGGTTTGTTAGGGCATAAAAGGCATGAGCCTACATTGGGGAGGACCCACTGGCATTCTTTTTTGGTGCAATTGTTAAGTTCTTTTCCTTAAAAATTTTCTGCAATCAATCATCTCTTGTTTCATCCCCATCCATGACATCCATTTTATTGGCATTGCCGTTATTTTTTCCCATCTTTCTTGTTCCTCATATTTTTTCATCTTATAGCTACAGGAGGCTCACTCTTAGTCATGGGGGCCTTGGCACAAATTTTTCAATTTTCTCCATTTTACCTAACCCCTACACCTTAGGTAGTCACCTATGATAAATCTCTGAACTAGTTTCCTCCATAACCACAACTCAGCCAATGCACTTCATATCGAGGCAAGGTATCAACTGAATTATGGTTTATCTATCCTTGCTCATTTGTGACTATGTTGTGTGTGTAGATGGTGATCATACAAACAATAGACTGGGCTTGGAGGAAGCACTCAGGATGGACCGAAATTAGAGCATTTACGAAAGGAGCAAGTCTAGTGGTGTGGCTATGGATAAATAATGGAAGGTGCAATCTTAGCATAAGTGGCAACACACTTCATTTTCTTTCTCTCTCTTTCTCTACAAGCTACCACATAAAGGCTTGGATGTCATTTATGTACGAGTGTTCACCATAATGTTGTAATATGCTTATTGATCCATCATTGGGCATGTTCACTCTGTCATCCCATTCCACCATCAGTTGTCAATTAGTCAATAATTCCATACCTTTCCAATATTCTGTAAGGAACTCGAGGATAAGTTTTCATTCAATCATGGGGGTATGATGAGAGTGGTTACTCTAGTGGTTTATTCTAATTATTAGAGCAGTTACTCTAGCAATTTATTCTAATTATTAGAGTGGTTACGCTAATTATTAGAGTAGTTGCTCCCAAGCCTATAAATATAGTGCCCAAGCACACAACTAGAAAAAAGGAAGTCTTTTAGTAGTAAATTAGTGAAACTCTTGTAGTTTATTTGAAAGTTAGAGTATTTTCCAAGTGCTCGCAGCAAGAAGTCTAAGTATGGACAGATCTTTATTCGAGCATTGTGTACCTAAGCACACCTTGTGTATGGTAATAAAGATGAGCTCTTCAATTCATCCTTGTAGCACTTGAGATTTGTTTTCTTATGCATTTATTTTATTTTATTTTATTTTATGCACTTTACATTTATGTTATTAGCGTAGCAATTCATTCTGATCAATTAAGAAAATCGTTAAATTACACAAGCACTACCACTTCAAGCATGTGTGTAATGCTTGGTAACCTAGTAATGATTAGCTTTTGGTAATCCCAGTAGTGTTGCACTGGTTTAGGATGTGTACGGCAAGTGGGAACGGATGCTAGTGTTAGGATTAGTTAGAACTTAGTTAATGAGTAGTTAAGTTAAATTAGTCACTTAGTTACCTCTCTCCTTCCCTACTAGTGTAGGACATAAGAACGTAAAAGCTATAAAAATCCTGTGCCTCAAGCTTACTTAACCATACAATCATGACATATAGGTAAGCTTGGGAAGACAATGATCAACCAACCTGTCCTTGTTCCACAAGGGCGCATAAGCACTTAGTCCTTGGAATTCGACTAGATCATGCATGAAAAGCTCGTATTCGTATGGTTGAGCATAGGGGTACCTCACCGCTCATCACAATTCTTTTTGGTTTATAATTTCTTGTTATACCTTTTTATACTGCTTACCAATTTTCACATTCTTTGATATCTTTTCATTCTTTTATACTTTTTCATTTCTTAATCATTTGATATTCTTTAGTTTTTTTCAAATTCTTTCTCTATTTTTCCATTTTTTCTATGAATTGCATCATTTTTCTCATACATATTTTCATTAATTTTTAATAAAATGCATGGAATAAAGCAAAATGAAGTCACAATAATGTGAAGATTGCCTTTTATTATCAACTCATAAAGGACTGATTACCTATATAGTGAGACCATGACATCCATCCATCAATTCCAATAAGAAGAGGTTCTTACTATGGCCATAATTATATTTTTCTCACAATAAAACTAAGAATAAACTTGTGATCATTATGCCAGGATAGAAGAGTGAAGAACCAAGTGGAAATGATAAGGGTGTGACATCAAGGGGACTTGTGGATTCTCTTGGATCACTACTATGAGTTCTATCTTGTTGTCTAACATGTATTATTCTCTTGAGTTTGAAAGAAAAATGGAAGCAAGAGTACAATAAGTGTTGCCTTACCATGTCATTGGAAAGACATGTGACCCAATAAAATTTTTGGGGGTCCTATTGGAAAGACATGTTACGCATGCTTGAAGGTAGTCCTCTGGTAAGGTCAACATAGTAAAAATAAAATAAAAGAACAAAATAAAATTTCTAGGGGTCCTACTGGAAAGACATGTTACCCATGCCTGAAGGTAGGTGGCTTCTTGGGAATTTATAAAATAAAAAAATATGTGCTATTAATAAACTCCTTCCCGTAATAACATTACTAAGTGATAATACTCCTTGCAATAGTGGGAGTCTTATGGTTGTGAGCCTTGGGGATGACACAATGTGATGTCATTGGAAAAGTGTTTTGGACTTGGTTTGAATCTTGGATAGAATGGCTATTGATTGCCTTAACCACACATCACACATAAGGATTCATTATGCCTATGGTAAGATACCTCACATCTTGGTTTAAGTAATCCCTTCTACATTTCGTTTCACCTTACTATGTATTTAATCATAACTTTATGGTTATGTATGATATAGTGTTATTTTCCTAATTTGGTGATATTTACATGTGTGTTTTGCTAGATATGTATGTGTTACATTCAACTCCTTAAGTACCTATAGACATTTTTAGGCATGGTCATACAAGGGTACTAAGAGCTGAAGCCAACTTTGGGGAGGATCCACTTGTATAGTTATTGTATCTCATACTTGACAAGAAATTCTACATCAGCTTGTGCTGTCCAATATAATTAAGACTTAATAAACACTTATCATACCATCTTATAACTTGTCCATCAACCAAGAACTTTCAATCCATTTGATATAGACTTGATAATCTTTCATTGTCCAAAATTCCTTTGTTAAGACTTTCAAAGCCAAAATTTTGAATCCTAAGCATAATCTATAATCCATAACCTATTAAACAGCCTCTATGTCTCCCAAATCATTCAACTGACTTATTTTTTCCATGCAAAATTGCCAAAAATTTCAAATTTTTTGACAATGATGTTGTATGCCCTACGACGTCATAGCTACGATGTTGCACCAACAAAAATAGTATATATATGAACCAAGAGTTAGAAATTTTTTCATTCTACCATTTTACAATAAGAGAAGTTTTTACTATTTTTCTAAGCTCTAGTAATCAAACTTCCCAAAGTGATAACTTTCTCATTGTAGCTTCAATGCCCATGATTCTTGAACCTTGTTGATCTTGGAGTGCTCAACTTAGTCATGGGGGGTGAGGGGGTTCTATTGCATGCACATTTGAAAATTTGAGGCAAAATTTTTTAATGCCAAGAAGATATTATAAAGTGTAAGTACAAAAGAATAATAAGAATATTAGAACTAATTAACCAAATTTAAGCTAAGGGACTTAATTAATCCTCCCAATTAACCATATTAGCTAAACAAGAACACAATAAACAAAAAAATGACACTTGTGGAAGGTCATGATAATTAGAAGCATAATACATAGGGAGTTATTTTTGGAAGATTTTCTAACTCTATAATCATGATAAGATAAGAACTTGATCAAACTAAGAGTATGAGAAGGATAATGAACCATTATGAATTAATGAGAACACTTTAATAATCATGAAATCTTATTGATTACAGATGGTCTTGAAAAGACCAACAACTGAACAACCTTCTCAATAGGGTGGCAAAAGATTGAGAGGCCATAGGAGAACAAAGCCTGTAAGCTAAACATGTAAAGCAAGAGGCTCAATCATTTAGCATCCACCAGCAAACTCCTATCACTAAACACTCTGCATAAGTAGAGGTAAAGGCATTGCTAGCATTGGAATAGGGACAATGCCTCATGTTATCCAATGAATGCCTTTAGGCCATCTAGGAGAAATCAATCATATCCATGGTCATCATGGAACTCAACTTTGGTCCATTTATGGAGTTTGCCCTAGAAGTGGTGAAAACACAACTCTAGGCATCTCTCTTATAGCCAACACTTTCTACCAATGCAAAATGATACCTGGGAGAGGTATACCAATTCTAGAAGAATAAAAAAGATGATGTAACCATGAGGATTGAAGGAGGTTTAGTGCCCTATGGAGTAGAAGAAATTGTCAAAGCCTTAAATATCCCAAATGAAGGGGCTAATGTGGTACAAATTTGAACTAGATTAGATACTGATGCTAAGAAACTATGGTTGTAGAGAGCCTATGGAAAAGAAGATAAGGATTACAGTAAGATTTTAGTAGATGATAAGATTTATTTCAAGATTGGGGCTTATCACTTGTTCCCAACAAAGTGCCTTAACTAAATCTCAACATATGTAGCTAGAGGAAGTGTGCTCCTTATGGGCAAGTTCAATGCCAACATCAAACACCTAATATTTCTTAAGATTCAAAGGTGATTTGAGGAAAATAAGGTAGGGAGACCAACACTGCCATTCCCCTACCTAATAGGGAAGTTGTGCAAGCAAGTATGAATCCTGTGCTACACTAATGATGTCCTCAAAACAGCCCAAAATTATTCATATGTTGAAATGTCTAAACTAGTGTCCCCCAAGAAAGATTAGCTACAAAAGCTAGTGGGAATTAAGGAATTTATAGGTTTAACTCTTGCTGATAATCTTCTAGCTACTAGACAATAGCAACAAGTTTGACCCAATAGTTAGCCACTTGCCAAAGAGAGACCTAAGCAGCAAGATCCATTGTCGCTACCCCAAGATTGTAGACCTTTAATGAGCCATCTACACAAGATTGTGATATACCATTAGTTGGGGAACAAGGGAGGATGCCAACCTCTACAAGGTCAAAGAAAGCTCAGTTTGGTCCGTAGTTTCTATAGATCCTACTAGTGAGCAAGTGCTATTGTAGGTAGGAGGAGAGGATGACTAGGCATAATAGATTTTTGGAAATGTTGCATCATTTCAAGTAATGCTAGAGACTAGTGAAGGCACCATAGTAGTGGTTATGTAGCACCAAGATGTAGTAGGAGCCCATCATTGACCACATTAAAGAATCCTTCAATGTTCATGTTGTACCACTGGCTAATATTTCTGGAGTTAGAAATGCTCAAATGCTCACTAGTTTCTTAATGACTCCTTCCTAGCATGAAGATGTGCTAGAAAAACTACTACAGATGAGCCAGGTCATGTAGAATATTTTTGATATCCTTAGTGATATCATTGTACTGTAGTTTGATATGATTGCCACTAAAGAAAAATTGGTCATGGATGAAACAAGAGCAGAGCATGTAGAAAATAACGTGCAGAGGTTACAAGAAGAATTAAAAGTTCTAAGAGTCAAAAGAAGAGACCTTGCATAATTCATGTCCCCAGACTAGCTTGACCAATTTAGAATAGAATAGGTGAGACAACTCATTATCCAAAACATGAAGGTGGAAATGGAAAGAGAGAAGGCTGTGTGGAATGCCTTAGTTGCAAACCTAGACATACACACATGCCAAACCTCTCAAACCATTGGAGGAAGAGAATAAAAAGCACATTGCAGATAATACCCAATTGACTAATGTAGAAAAAAAAGAGAATGTTCTTGAATAAAGCATCCATCAATTGCGAGAAAAACTCTTAGATTCAACCAGGACATCAGTAAATTTGCTAGAGAAAATAGAACCTTATTAATGGAAAACGTTCATGCTATTTAACAAAAGTTTGTAATTGAAATAAGTGCATGGAAAAATGAGACCATAAAACATGTGAAGCTTAAGGAGCACTTCAGAGATTAGGTGGGCATGTACAAACAAATCAATAAGAATGAAATCTAGATGGAAAAGACCAAAATCAGCTCAATTTCTACTTAGAATCTAGACTGGCAACCCATCCTTGATAGCCTTACTCATGTCCACTAAGCTAAAGTGAATAATAAAGACTTGCAAATACAAGATTTGATAGAGCAAATGGGATTAGCAAACCTTCAGTATGCTAATTTGGCCATGGTAATAGTAAGTAGGCCAAGAAATAAGCCCAAATAGTAGGTAGTAGCCATGTACACACTATATGAGGAGGAGTTTGTTGACCAAAAGGATGCCTTGTAGAAACTACATGTTGCAACCTCCAAGCTTGAGATTGTAAAGGCTAGCTAGAAAGGAAAAAAAATATGTAGTAGTGAACTTGACATATCTTATGTTAGATTATCAAGAACTAGGAAAGGTGACTAGGGCTTTTGAGAAGGAGAGGTAGCAGTTCGTAGCATGGTACATGATGCAAATAAAATGTTCCTGTAGTTGCCATGTCCATGGAACATACCAACTCCATCAAATATTTCATAGTTAGTGATAGAGTGAATGCTTGTAGTGTGGTGTTTAGTAGTTGTACAGTGTCTTTATTGGAGTGAATTGTACATGGACATAGTTCATGACTGGCAATAAAGATCAAGATTTCTTTTCATCCTTGCAGCATCCACTTAGTTTTCTTTATGTTTACTTAGAATAATTTTCTTACTTTTCTAGTTAATCATTTACCTTTCAAGTACTTTATTTTACATGTTATTAGTAAGCAAAATGGATACAATTGGTTTCAAGCGCTAAGTGTAGTTATCTAGTAACATGGTAGTGGCATTGCTTGATTCACTCAGTAGTAACATCACTTGGTAATCCCAGTGATAACTACATGAGTCCAAGGTGTGTACGGTAAGCTAGGACCAGATATTCATCATAGTAGGTTAACTTAGTTTATGTTTTCCTAGTTAATTAAACTTAGAATTTTATCTTCAACTATGTTTACCTTTAGGAGAATTAAGAGCCTCACAATATCAAAATCATATGCCTCACTAAGAGTTAAACCATACACTCAAAATTCACTAACTCAAAGTGGGAAGACAATGATCTTAAACTTAATATTAATTACTAGCATAATTATATTGTCCATTTATGAATTATGATCTAGTCGTGTGTAGACACTTGTGACTTGAATGATAAACTATTAGGATACCTCCACTATTCATCAGTAGTGGACCTTATTAAGATATTAGTTATTCAATATTGGACTATCACTAATAATATTAAAGATGTTCACAACTTCTTTGGTTTGGTAGGTTACTATAAGAGGTTCATTGAGAATATTTTTTTTCTTTTTCTTTTAGAAAGCTATTGTAGAAGGATGTTGGATTCTAGTGGAATTCAAAATGTTAGGCTACTTTTGATGAACTCAATAGTAGACTAGTTTTGACTCTTGTTTTGATTTTTCCGACTCTAAGTGAATTGTATGATATTTATATGGATGCATATGGTGAAGGTTACAGGTGTTTCCTTATGAAAGAGGGAAAAGTACTAGCATATACTTTGAGGTAGATAAAGCCTTATGAGGGACATTATTCCATCCATGATCTTGAGCTTGGAGTAGTGGTATTTTCCTTGAAGGTTTAACACTACTATTTATTTGGAGGATTGTAGTACATGATGAATCATCTATAGTTAAACCTACATTATAAGATATGGATTGAATTACTAGCTAATTTTAACTTTACCATTTAGTATTAGATAGGGAAAAGTACTATTATTATGGATGCTTAAGCCATGTGGCTAGTAAGGTTTATATCTTGATGATTTAGTAATGTTAGATGAGATTTGGCTAGAGTAGTAGCAAGATTCTTGGTATGAGTAGTTTAGGTATTTTGGTGATTATAACTTCTCATAGATGTACTTAAGTTACTTCATCATAAGGATTGGGTGTGTGTGCCTAATTCTTTGCAACAACATCTATTAGAGAAATCTTACATTAGTTAGGTGCATCTTGATAGCGAAAAGCTATATGAGATGCTAAAGAGGTCATATTGGTGTCTACGCATGAAAAATAAGACTATAGGATTCATGAAAATGTGTTTAATTCTATCAATAGGTTAAGCTTAAGCATCAATAATCAGGTAGATACTTATACCCTCACAATATTTCATAGTAAAAGTGGGAGATGATTACTTTGAACTTCATTATTGGTTTTTCTTACACTAGGGATGGAAAGGATGCCATCTTCATTATTGTCAACTTGTTAAGAAAGTAAGCTCATTTTCTTACTACAAGGACTATAGCCAGTGTAGAGGATGTTGCATAGTTTTTCTTCTTTGAGAGTGTTTAATTGCATGATATTTCTATCAATTTTTTTTTAATCATGGTGCCAAAGTTACCTCTTAATTTTGGCAAGAATTCATGGAAAACTTGGATACTAGGCTAAATTTAAGTTTAACATATGATCCATAGATGAATGAGTAGGTTAAGAGAGTCAACCAACTATTGAAATGCATTTTTTGATCTTATGTCTTATAGTTCTCAGATATCTAGGATAGTTTATTACTATTGGAAAAATTTGCTTACCATAATAGATACCAAGAGAGTGTCAAAGTAGTACCATATGAAGGCTTTCATGGTGAACCTTATAGAAGGATTGAGTATAGGTAGTGGATCCACTTGGATATAGTTTTTTGTATGAGAAATCAGATTAAGGAGGTTCATGAACAACTCAAGATCATCAAGCTAGCTTTGCAAATTGTAGGAGACCTCTTGAGCTCATAGTTGCTAATGAGGTGTGCATATTGCTATATTAGGATGATTAATGTGCTTCAGCACATAGAAGAGGTGGCATATCGTATAAGTTTGTCTTCATTTATTTTGAGCATACATGATATTTTTCATATATTCATACTTTAGAAGTATGTTCTCGATGATAAGCATGTTGTCAACTGGACCAAAGTATAACTTCAAGTTGATGCTACATATGTGGAGCATCTTGTTAAGATCATGAATTAGATGGAGCATTGATTATGCAACAAAGTAGTTTCCATGATGAAAGTCTTGGGGACCTTTCATGGTTCTTAAGAATTAGCTTGGGAGCTTGTGTCTAATATGCATTCATCCTATTATGAGGTATTCCATGAGGAAGATTCTTAAGGTGGAGAGGATTTAAGAACCCATATTTTGGATTTCTATGTTAGTACTTTTATCTTATGTTTTTGTGCTTCTTAATGCTTTGGAAGTTTGCACGATGATTTATAGTTATGCTTATTAGTTAGTGTGAACTTTTAACATTATATTATTATGCTCATATATTTTTATTTAATGCATTATTAAATATATTTTTAATTAATATGTACTAATCTAGTGGATGATTTTGGTAGGCTTTTGAATGGAGGCTATGGTATGAGCAAGTGAGGCATGATCAAGGTTTATAAGCATGATATTTTATTAATTAAATTAATTATTGGTGTGAGCTATTTTTAATTTAAGTATTTTTGGTATGTCTTATTGGCTTGTGGGAATTCTTTGTAACTTAGGAGAGGTTTAGTAGTAGTTTTCCTTATTTGCAATTTTAATTTTTGAAATAGGTTTAGGATTCCTATGATAGAAATTTTGGTAGTTTCCCATTAAACACCTATACTTCATTCTTCTAAGCACTTTGGCATCCATTTTCTTGAACATGATAGCACTATTAGATTAGAGACTTGTGGCAATGTTGTGAAGCTTTATTAGTTCACATATATGTAATCTTTGTGTATGTGCATGGTTGATATTATATGTTGATTTCATGGATTTATGCATCTTGATTTAAGTGAGTTATGTTGGTATTTTTTCATGTTTGTTTTAATTCTTAGATTTGTGCATTATTGGTGTGGTTGGGATTTGTTATAATTTTCTTTTATATTTTCATGCAATTATGTTTGTGTTGGGTCTTTCTTTGAACAATTAGGATTGTATGATTTTTATGCTTTATTTGCATGCTTTGTTTTACTAACATTAACTATTTCATCGATTTCTTAGGATTTGGGGTTTTGTGAGGATTTAATGCAACAACTATTTTAGACTTGAATATTATGCATTATTCTCTTATTATCATGTTAGATTCATCTTATTTCATCTCTAATTGGGTCTTGATCATTTTTCCAAATTGTAATTTATCATCATTTCATAAGTTTTTGGATGATTTTTTATGATTTGAACCCTTTATCATACCTTCATTTTAATTAATAAATTTTCTCTTAAATTACTTACTTTATAATATTCTCAATGTCATATTCATTATGCATTATTTTTTCTATTAGTTTTTAAAAGTTTGTAAGTCATTTCAAGTCATTTTTTATTTTTCTTAGGTTTTGCACCAAAATCATGAGTCAACCATGGTTTGAGATGAGATTGCTAGTGTTGATTATAAGTCATGGTTAGGTCATGATCATGATGAAGTTGTTGTCATTAACCATTGGTCATCGTGGAGTTGTAGTAAAAACTTAATTACTATATTTACCATTTTAAGCCCTTTTGAGTCATTTCCAGTTAATCACAAGTCATAGTCTAGTTATGGTATTTTACCATGAGTAATGGTTATGTGATGGTTAGGTAATGGTCAAGTCAGATTTGCTATAGTCTTTGCTAGTGATTTTTTAAAGTAAACCACAAGTCATGGCTAGGTCATGGTTAGCCACCATGGATCATGTTCAATTACCATTGGTTGTGGTGAGGTCATGGTATTATGATTTTCTCATTTTTGATCTATCTTATAATTAGAACTTAATTTGACAAGTTTTGATACCTTTGAAATTTGTTTGAAACTATTCAATAGGTTTGGAACATGTTGAATTATTGAGTTCAACCTTGGAGTCACAATTGGTTCTTGTTAGAGCTTTTGATTATCTTGGACTTCTTGATGTATTTGTTGTATTTCTACACCATCAATGTTTAATTATACCTGTAGGCCCCATCCTATAGGGGGGTGTGATCCATGTCTCATTGGTCCTTTATTTAATGCCTTCAAAATATTATAAGTGAGTAGTAAGTAACATCTCTAGCACCAATAATTTGGTTTGAGGATAATAAATGAATCTATGTACATGATAGTTTGACATTTGGTTTGGAAGATAATCATGATAATAAGTCACAGATTTAAACTGAGTGTGGTGCATGCTAGCCTCCTTATTTAATGGTTGATGGAATGGAGTGGATAATTTAGTTTGGTTAGGATCTCATTTGATATTTAGGTTTATGCATGATGTATGATCCCTTGTTGATTGATATGTTTATGCTTTACTGACATGTGTTGTGAGCCAGTAAGCCTTCACCTAGCCACTGAATTAATTGAAGAATGTACCACTTAATTTATACTAACTCCCTCTTTTATTTCTAGGATATCAAGGCTAGGTGGAGCAAGAAGATCTCTTGATAGTTGTTGCTAATGTTTTAGATACTACACATGTTTATTTTTTAGCATAAGTCTGTTTATCCCTATTTCTTAGTATGACATTTTAAGAACATGTATGAGTATATTTTTTAATCATGTAGAATGTATTTAGATCATGATATTTTATGTACTGCTGAACATATTTGATACTGCTAGATATTTATGGCTATGCACTATTTTCAGACTCATATGCTATATTGTGTACTTTTAGTTTAGTTGTAGAATTCAGTTTACCATTATATATATTCTTGTATTATTTGGTATTTTGTCTATCTTCTACTATTAATATCTTTTTCTCCCATTTGGTCATGGTATCATCATAATTTCCTTTCATTTTCATATCATTTTGTTAGTTCATTTCATTTCTAATTATATCTTTCCATGACTAGTATTTATTAGGGGTTCTATACCCAACATAATGCTTTCTAACCTAAGGCTATGAAGGATGGTATGACACTATGATTCAATATAAAATAGAAAATTCAGAACTTACAAGAACATCAAATTAACAACCTCATAACTATAATTCAATATCACATTACAAGGTGGAAAGGGAAGAAGGATTTGGACCCCAAAAATAATATTACTAACAAGAAAAAACTTTTATCGTACATCACATGCTTAACAGTATGTAGAAAACACCAAAAATAACATGGAAAGAAAAAACTCTTCAATTTTAGAGATTTCTACTTAGGTGTGTAATCTTACAATTGATACTTTGGAAACTCAAGAAAGGAAAATTAATTGTTAGTAGAGAGGATGATGCTAGTTGTAATAAAATTTACATCATTTTGAAAATGCATGCTTGAACTTAAAACTAGCTTATATATATATATATATATATATATCAATTAGCCAAGATGATTTAAAAAAAATGATGTTAACCAAGCCCGACTATTGGACGAGGTAACAAGATAACTAAAAATTGAATCACTCATCCCTCCTCTGTTTCTCTACCACTTACCCAATTTGGTTTTACCCTTAAAAATACCATGAACAAACAAAGAAAGAGCAAACTTGACCGAGAGGGAAAAACTAAATTCAGTAAGTGGTAGAGAAATAGAGGAGGGATGAGTGATTCCATTTTTAGTTATCTTGTTACCTTGTTGGTTAACATCATTTTTTTTAAAAATCATCTTGGCCAATTGATATATATATATAAGTTATTGTAGCGGTTTCGTGGGCTATGAGTATAATTTAATTATTTTTTTAAGTTATCATCACTATTTGCATTCCAAATAATATATACTAGTAAACATAAATTGGTTAAAATAAAAGTTTATATGTTTCGTATATGTTGATGTAGGAATACATTGCACAATTATTGCAACAAACGTTATAGAGCTATATAATAAGATTGAAGAAAATACAAAATACAACGATAATTGTGAAATCAATATGCCTAATCCTCCAATTACGCAAAATGAACTTCCTGTGCAATTTTACTTTGGAGATGTTTAGCATCTAAAATCTTTCTATATCTTTGCACATAGAAAGGAGGATGAATCTTTAAAGAATCAATGGTCTTGACTCTAGATAATGCAACAAATGTTAAACCCGTAAGTTCTCTTGTGTAGCGGTTTCGTAGGCTATGAGTAGAATTTAACTATTTTTTTTATTTTTAAAGTTATCATCACTATTTGCATTCTGAATAATATATATTGGTAAACATAAATTGGTTAAAATAAAATTTTATATATTTCGTATATGCTAATTAAATAATACATTGCACAATTATTGCAACAAACATTACAGAGCTGTATAATAGGATTGAGCAAAACACAAAATATAATGATAATTGTGAACTCAATATGCCTAATCCTCCAATTACACAAAACAAACTTCTTGTGCAATTCTACTTTGGAGATGTTTAGCATATGAAATCTTTCTGTATCTTTGCACAGAGAAAGGAGGATGAATCTTCAAAGAATCAATGGTCTTAACTCTAGATAATGCAATAAACATTAGGCTTGTAACTTCTCTTAAACTAATGTCAATAGTAGCCTTATCTAGTGTCATTCCTTAAGATTTATGAATAGTCATGGTCCATGCCAATCGTAATGGTAACTGACAAGATGCTCCTCGGACCACATGTATAATTAGCACATGATGAGGATTACCATTATCAAAGGCACATCCAATTTAGGAGTTAAAATCAACAATAATGTATGATAGTAATGCAGGTGGTTGTTTACCTTGAGGATACATAATACTATGAATTATGCCAAGTGCACCATTCACCAATCTTGTTTTAAGCCAAAGGTTAATTTTTAGCATTACCCTTGCACCTTCACATATAAGTAGAGATTGCTCTATATCATCACCATCATCATCTGAGATTTTGAATTTGTAGGGATCTCTATCTGCTACACACAATGCAACAGGTCTCTATATTATTTACAACATCTTCTTATTGTGTGATTGGACTTTATCCTTTGTATCATTTAAGTACATTGATTCTTCAAAATCGTCTAATCCACTCGAAGTGGATGGAAGATTCATTCGAGTACCCAAGAAATTATAATCTTCATCATGGCTTTTTCCTTCTTTGATATGCATCAATACTTCCCTGAATCTTTGTTGTTGAGGATCATTTCCAGACTGATGAAAAATTGCATCTAAAGTAACAAATGTATCAAATGATTCCCAAACCCCTATAATATCTAGATTTTTGGATGCATAAGGCACAACATCAAGAATAGGAGGAAGTTGACCCAAATCACCTATCAATATAACTAATTTTGCTCCAAAAACTTCATTGTGATGTTTTGGGAAAAATTTCTCTTAGTTTTCTATCAATGCTTTGTAATAATCTTCCTCCCACAAAACTCATTTCATCAATTATTATATATCTTACCTGTGATAGTCGATGTTGTATACTTATCTTTGCAGATGAAGAGAGTTCTTTGTAGGCACCTATTCCAATGTTCAAACTAGAATGAATGGTTGTTGCATTAATGTTAAATGCTACAGCTCCTGTGGGTGCCATTACAAGTAAAGCATTATGTTTTTTATTACAGTATTTCATGAAAGCATTATGAAGCGTGCCTATGAGAAATGACTTTCCTGTACACACTGTTCCTTAGATAATCATTCTTAAAGGGGAAACAACTTCATTTGTTGACTATGAAAACATGATGTGGCCTATAATTTTATTGTAGCACTTATTTTTCTTTGCACCCAGCTTATTAGAATCATAGGTATTATAGTCATGATCAATAATAATCGTGGACTGAGATGATTCATTGTTGGCAATAGAAATTGTAGCGAATTTTGCAACATCCTCTTCTGGATACTGTAACATCCAATTATGCATTCTATCAACATCTCATAGTTCAAGCATCTCTAGTTCTGTTCTTTGAAAATGACATATTGATAAGAGATGATAGTTGAGGATTTCAAAATCATATTCCTCATGATCTTGCACTTAGGGAGTTACATCTACAAATTGTCTTTCTTCCTCCAAAGCTTGTTGGAATTCTTCTTCAGTATTAATCTTCGATGCTACATACAGATGTTGAATAGACAACCATTTCATTTCAATATCCTGATCATTAGAACCAAGATCTCACTTCATATCTCTAAATGAATAATGTAACAACAAATAGCTCAATAGTATTTAGTCCATTTTTGTTCTCCTTGATTTGGTGGGATGAGAAACTTGGGATAACATCTAACAATAACATCTGGCTCTGGGTGATGCGGGTTCCAATTTGGGTTGACTTATTGTTCATGTTGCTATTGTACTATTTAAAAGCCTGTAGCAATGAGACACCCTCCATGAAAAGTGGACATTTCTGATACATATTAATAAGAGTTGTGTAGTCTTCAACTTCATCAGTTTCATCTGAATTAATTTGAACTTTTTTGTACACCTTTCGAGAAACATTGAGTGTGTGGAAAACATGACTATAGTTTACCAAAGGAAGCTCATACAATATGTGATGGACCTACATAGCACCAACATCTCTATTTGTAGCAACATCCATCATGAGCCTTCTATAGACTGATAGAGCATCTTCATGAGGATCCCTTGACTCAGAAATTTACAATAACATGTCACGAAAAGATTGTGATTTCTTCTCTATTTTAGCTGCATATTTTGCGATATATTTTATGACAACATATCATGACATTACTAGTTGAAAATTTGTATTTTCCCTCCATGTCTGAGGCATCATTCTATTATGAACATTAAGCCTTGAATTGTTTCTTTGAGGAACATAAGTAATCTCATTATTATTATTTGGATCTCTTTGAAGAGTTGATTCTAAAGATAAAGACCAAGGAACATTGTACGTAGAATTAAAAAATACAAAAGTTGAATATTGATATATTTTTTCCCATGATAAATTAAAGTTTACTTGCTAATAAAAATGAATGTAATGGTGAGGAAATAGTAGTGATACAACATTTTGATTAGAAAGTGGTACTTGTAAACTTCTTTGCCATTATGTTTTCGTAAGCATGCACCGGGTTTGCATACAATATGTCTTTGAAAAACATTAAGCAAATCAGCATAATTAGTTTCCAAATCCATACATTATAGTTGTTTAGCAGTTAACTCACATGGATGATGTAACATATTTACACGTAAAACCTAAGTGAGAAGACAAATTGAAAGAAGTAACAATGGAGAAATTAATATCTATATATTCTAAGTAATATCAGCAAAAAAAACTTGTGTAAAAAATAGAAAATATAAATGAGAACTTACATTATTTGGATGTCCATTAGTTGTAAATCTTGGATTCCATGCATTTGTAATTGAATCAAAAAATTCCTTTGCCCTATGCATGACGTGAAGATCATTATGGTCGAGCTCATCTACTTTTGGAACACCTTGTATCCATAGGAAACCATGCACATGTGGAGATCCGTGATGCTGCCAATCATATCATGTCCAATAATCAACAACATGGAACTCATTCATCAAAACTATTTTAAGAAAGGCAATGTGATGACGATGCATGAACTCTGCAACTATATGCAAAGTTTTTGTGATATTACTTTGCCTCCAATGTTTGAGTTCAGATGAGTTTTCAGGTGGATCTCCTTCCNATAATTTAATGTGATATGGTACATCCATTTGTGGTACACCATCTTATTGGAAAAAATGTAAAGCAGAGANATTGTTCTCGTAGTTCTTCAATAGTTATGGATGCATCAACAATATTTTTTTTTAAAATTACAGCAGTAGATTCCATTGCCTATCTCCTTCTAATGATATTATAGATATAATACCTACAAATAAATCACACATCGTTGTTTAAATGTTATAAAAAAAATTATGAATAATGATAATAACAAACAAATGGAGAATTAATATTTACCTGAATTACTTGTGGCATCCAAATCTACCATCTTTGTAGTGAATAAGATGTTTTGAATATTCATGAAATTTGACATGTTTAGCTCTTCGCTCAAGAAAATCACATTTTCCTTCAAGAAAAAGACTTGGAAATGCCATCATAAACAACCCCATCATGTTAAATTCATTAATAGGAGAATCAAACATGGAAGGCCACTGAGCAACATCTGAATTCTACAATGATGGATTATGCATCCATGCTTTTATCTAATCAATTTTCTTTCTTACAATTCCAAAACATTGTGCAACTAATGATGTGTAACTGATAATGTTTTCTTCATCTATTTGAAGCCCAGGGGTCAAGGCACATCAATCAAATAAAGATTCGGCTCCCCTGTAATGGCTATTTAACTTCCCTGAACATGGTGCATGCATGTGAGAGAATACAAAGAGATGAATGGGGAGCCCAAGGGTCGGGGGACATTGATCGAATAAAGATTTGGCTCCCTTGCAATGACTCTTTGGATTTCTTGCACATGGTTCATGCACATGAGAGAATACGAAGAGATGAATGGGGAGCCTAGGGATCAAGGGCATTAATTGAATAGAGATTCAAATTCCTTGTAATGACTCTTTGGCTCCCCTACACATGGTGCATGCACATGAGAGAATACGAAGAGATGAATGGGGAGCCCAAGGGTCAGCAGGGGGTTAATCGAATAGAGATTTAGCTCCCTTTTAGTGACTCTTTGGCTCCTTGACTTTTTAGATTCGGCTCCCTTGTAGTGACTCTTTGGCTCCCTTGTATGTGGTATATGATGTGGAGGGTGACAAAATACCCTCCCCCCTCCCCTCCATCACACGAGACATGTTGGCCTCTTGGCCAAAATTTATTTGTCATTGCTAGTACCAAGCTTGAATATGAAAGGAGGAGAGTTAGAATAAGATTGGTAGCTACTTGTAAAACCTTGCCAAATCTTATGGATGAGTTTCTTTTGAGATTTTGCAGATGCTAGGGCATTCGCTAGACACAATGCACAATAGGCACATGATCAAATATGATTTGAAGAAACTACAAATAAATAAAGATCTAACTCTTCATGGAGGTAAATGGTGAAAAGGAACTCATGTTGCCAACCTGATTTTGATGTGATAAGGCTAAGATGATGATGATGCTTGAACTTAAAATAGCAAAAGAATTTAAAGTAGCAATAAAAAGCTTTGGTGAAATACCAAAATTTATAGAAAATGATGGTACTTATTATCCATCACAATTGATATTATATCAAGAATCTTTACCATTAGTTATAGTTCATTTGTCAACATAAGTTTTAATCTTAGAGTTGGCAATATTTTTATCAGATAAAGAAAAATTTGTCTTACGAGCCATCTGTCTAGACTAATTAGGACTTAGTAAAAATAAAAATATACATAAAATCTTTTATCTTCTTTGATTTATTTATTATTATTTGATCATTATTATTAAGTAACTTAATTTTGTGTATCTTTAGCTCCAAATATTTTTTTCCTATGCTTAACTTTAACATGTTTTTCTTTTCTTTAATAATTTTAACACATTTTTTCTTTTTCTTAGCATATTTTTTAAGTTGAAAAGGACAAAAATTAAATAAATGTCCTTCATGATGAAAAAAGTTGCAAAAATTAGAAACATTATAATATATAATTGGCTAAATATAAGTCTTCCCATCTACTTGTAAAACCAATTTCTCTTTAGGTGAAGAAGATTAATTTCAAAGGAAAAAAAGACATCTATAAGAATCAAATGGTGTTAAAATATATTCTATATGCTTAATGGGACTAAGAAGACTACTAATTTTCTACTCACATTTTAAAATAATTAATGAAAGATTAAATAACTCAAAAAAACATGGGACTTTAGGAAATTCTTTAGAGTAGACCTTAAAATATGGAGTCTTGTTATGAAATATCAACACTGCATGCTTATATATAAATGATCTATATCTAGGGCATACTACATTATCAAAGAATTATCTAAATCAATAAGAAAATAAAAGTGAGAATAATATGTGACATGAATAAATATTATGATTTTGTATCACATCATTTAACTGTGAAGAAAAACTTCAATTTCTAGGTAGGTAATCCAAAATTCAAAGGAAGACATATTGTTATGTTATATAAGAAACTAATGATTCATATACATCATCAAGAGGAATAAAATAAGCTATTTTAATTACATCAACATAACTAGAAAAAGGCATAAGAAATTTTTGCTTATTAGTTTATAAATTTACGAGAATCAATAGAAATTTTTGCAAAGATAGATGAATTAGACATATCAGTATTAGTGTAAGTCGGAAGTAATATAGAATCTATAGTAAGGAAATTTTAGATATCAAATTTAATAGAGAAAAAATCTAAAAGAAAGAATAAATATACTAGAGAAAAAATCAAAGCTATTAGAGGAACATCAAATCTACAAAAGAAAAATTAGATCCCTTTTTTGAAATTTTTTTTATTTGTAAAAAACCTTCAAAGTAATAATATGAGCACAAGTACTTTACATTACTAATTACATTCTTGTTAATATATATATTTTACCTATAAATTTGTTTTTACATTGAGTGGGGTTAACATAAGAAAATTATAATGGATTTTTGGATTTTTTTACATGATGGTTGATAGGGGATACATTGGTTTTGGACCATGAGATATATCATTTGGATCGTAGTGCGATCTAGCTATAAGCTTTAAAGACAATGTTTAGTGGATTGCTAAGAACACTCATGTACATCATTGGATTTAAGAAATATAAAATATATTATAATACATATGATATAATTTAAATCCATGTTGCCATGGTGGGATACACAAGAAAGTATTTATGATTTTGTGGATTTTATCTTTATGAGAAATAATTAATAAACACACATGCATTGCAATCATACTTTGGGATAGGGGTGATGTTGACACACATAATCACATGTGTTACAATCCCTTAAGAAATAGGTGTCATACCACATACAAAATGCAATAAAATTAAGCTTACCCACAACCTCGATGGCAACACCATGCCATATAGTTGTGATCTCCTTGGGTAAGGCTGAGCTATCACAACTTATGAAAGCAAGAATTAAATAGTTTTATGGTTTTATTGTTTTATCATGTTTTTGGTATTTTAAAGTTTAAGGTATAAATAGTGCAATAATAATAAAAAAAACATAAGCTTTATTCATCACATAAACACTAGACTCTATATTGACCACATAATTATAGGCTACATAAGCATGATAGCACTTTGACAGTGTTAGGCACACTTGTGAAAGTGATAACTCAAAATACACACAAATAATAAAGAAAATTAACTTACCTAATGGAGAAAGAGCTCTTCACACAACTAGGTGTTACAAGCTCTAAGAAATAACTAAATATTTACATAATATAATGTGAAAGATCATCTTAGATATTTATAATTTTTAGATAAGTATGAAGAGGTTTTGTTAGCATTTGGGCACCAACAGAGGCTTGTCGACATCATGCAAGCCAAACTAGTCATACTACTAGAAAAGATGGTCAATCAAGACTAGGTAGGGGATGCATTAGTGTCCTTACGCTAATGCAAGGGGTGAATTAATACAGGGTAGTCAACAAACCCTTCGTATAACCATAATCCATCACTTTGCATCTAGGATAAGCTGGAACTTGAAGGCACATGCTTGAATGATTTTAGGACATCTGAATGAAGTTAGAATCATGCTAAAAAGACTAGAATTAGACATGAATCCTTAAAGTATGACAAGGAGGCAAGGATGCATCACAGGAAACCAATAACCTTAACTAAACATGCTAGACTACAAACATAAGATGCATAAAATACTTTGCTAGATCCAGGAATTATAATTGACATATAAATTTTCATTGGATATATCATTAATGGCTACCATTGAAAATTTTTTTAATAAAATAATGGATGATGATTTTTAAGCTTTCTGATTTAAAAATTACTTACGTCAACTAATATCCCTTAGGCCTATTAGAATTGTCGCATCCTAGTTCTCAAAATGAAGTTGTTACGTAACAAAGTGATGAGTGGCAAGGTACCCCTACACCCAATCATATGAATCATAAGTGTTTACATGTGGTTCAATTGAATTCTGTAGACTATAATTACTAAGTACACTAGAGCTAAACTATGCCTGTGTGTTGTCCATTCGTTGTCTTCCCAGTTCCACTTGTGGAGTACAATTATATGGTTAAGTGTGAATGAGGCGTAAGATTTTTATTATTTTGTGTTTTTATCAAATTATTTTCCTAGAACAAGAATGAAAGTAAGAATGATTAATTTCTTGAGCCTAACACAAGTAACTATTCCCACTTCACAGACACATCCTAAACTTTGTGCAAACACTGATGGACTGTCAAACGCTAATCGTTTTTGAGCTACTAAGCATCACATGTATGCTTGAAGGGGTTGTGCTTATGTATTTTAATGATTTTCTTGATTGATCAAGATTAATTACTACATTGATAACATTAATGTAAATTACATGAAATCACAATATATAAATGCATAAGAAAGAAATTCTCAAGTGCTGCAAGGAATGGATCACAGAGTTTGTCTTTATTGCTAATACACTAGTGTGTTCAAGTATATCAATGCTTGAATAAAGATCCGTTCACACTTGGACCATCTATTGTAGGCACTTGGAAAATATTCTAACTTTTAAATGGAAAAACTACAAGAGTTTCACTACATGACTACCAAAAACTTACTCCCAATTAAGCACTTGGGCATTGTATTTATAGACCTAGGAGTAACCCTGCGATATCAAATGTACGATATCGCATCTTGGGCCACGATATCACATACTTGATATCATGTACCTGATATTGTAGCCACCCCAATATCGGAGCATTAAAAAACATAATTTATCATACCCCCACAACTGAATGTAAACTTGTCCTCAAGTACAAAAGAAGAGAAACAAGTCCTTTACAAAATATATTAGGAGGTGTGGACTTATTTTTGACTGACATGTGACATAGAGAAAACAAACAAATATAGAAGTGCCCGAGCATATAATATTATAATTTTGTACAAAATTGGATGTTCATGATAATATGAAATAACACCAATGGATCCAAAGGACATCCAACCCCTCTTGGCAATAGAAGAATGAGGGAGAGGTAGAAGAGATCCAATGGTCATGAACAATCTCCCATGAGTGATATGGTTGCATCCTCTTTGGTGAAGACAGTTCCACTTCCAGTTCATGCTTCCCACTACAATCACAACAAAACCAAGGATTAGTATATATAGTGCAAAAAATAATGGTTGAATACCTTGTCTAGTCAGTGATTTTATCTAGCTAGGTTGTGATTGTGATAGATTCATTGCTTGATGTCGTTAGTGGAAAGATCAACGAATGGGTTAAGTAAGAGAAGGGATCCATACAATTTAGAAAAAGCTTAACACAAGGAATATTGGAAAGAGGGTATTCACAATAATAAAAAAGAGTTCATTACAAATAGTTGTGAAGGTGTGTACAATTGGATGACATGGATGGNGACATGGATGGGGTAAATAAAAAGAGTTTGATTATAACAATGTCTAAGGGTAAGGAACTTAACTTAACCAAACAAAAAGATATGCAAGTGGGTCCTCCCAAAAGTAGGCATAGGCCTTTTATGCCTTTGCATAACTTCAAACTAAGGAGTTCATGGGCACCATCAATGATTAATGGTTACAGAAAGTTAAGTACAAAAACCCAAAAGTAATTAACTAAGAAACTTGACACATCAAACCAGAACCTTGAATCAAAACATGAAACTGGCAATGAGGTGAGGCATGAAAAGCATAGATGGATGATGGAGAGAGTGGAATGGAGTTCCTAATTATGGTCACATGTAGTCCCTTGTGGAGTTTGTGATTAAATGACTTGGTAGGATCCATCCTCAGTCCAGATCAAAACCAACCACTTTCAGTAACTTCGCATCGACATTCTAAGGCTAGTCCATCCCTTGAGACACAAGAATTCTTCCAAAAAACAACCAATATTCCAAATTGGAGTGAAAGTAGGAAGTGAGAAAGGGCCTTAGTTAGAGGAGACAAGACAAGTCTCATAACCAGTGCTTGTAGCCCTTTTATTTGATCTAAGTGGTGTGTTTTGAATTCCCATGTTTTTCATGAATGGGAACCATACCATGTAAAGACCCATGCATTTTTTGCATTTATTTTGTCCAAGGGATGTGCTTTGAATCCTCATCTCTCTCTCCCTCTCTTTCTTTTTGAATGGGAACCACACCATGCAAGGACTTATTTGACTTCCTATTATGAAATGACGTGGAATAGTGAGAAGCTTACGAGAACACTCTTGCACATAGGAAAATAGAGAAACACAAATAATACTGCATTCCTTTGAAGTCACAANAGTGTGATGTATGAGACCTCCCAAAAGTCTCTTCTCCAAATTATCCTTCAAAATCCCTCTCAATTATCTTTCCTCTAAATTCCCCCAAAAAAATCCTCTTTTTCAAAGTGCTCATGAAGCCTTTTTATAAGGTTTACAAGGTAGTTACATGCCAAAATATCCTAGCTAACTTTTCTCCCAAGTAACTTGGCCAACCAATTAGGAGATTACTTGCCCAACAAGTTAGGAGGTTACTTGCCCATTTAATTAGGAGGGAGTTAGGAAGGTATTCATAAAGTTAGGGGGAATTAATTAATAAATATTATAAATATTGCTTTTGTAAGTAGTTTATTAAAATAAGTCTAAATTCCCTAATCTAATCTAATTTAATTTAAATTTTAAATACTAAGTGTCATTAATCTCTAATATTTTACCATAAAAATATAATATAATATCCACCTTATTGGTGGTAGTGGTAGTTATTTTATCCTTTCTGCATCCCGATAATTGAAATTAAAATTTGGGATGGCCGAAATATGAGCCCGAAGGTGAAGGCACCGATGCTGCAACTGCCCGCAACTGATTCAAAATATCTTCTTCAGCCAAAAATCGTTAGCAGCAACTGCCATCACAGGAGAAGACTCAGCCGCCGCGTTAGGGAACGTTGCCGTGTGTTCCGTAAGGATCTGCAACTATTGTAACCTCTGCCTCTCGAAAATGCCCTACAGGATGATTATGTGATCTAATCCTTGCTTCATAGATTTTTGCTGCCCTCCATTTGTGATAACTGGTAAACTATCTAGCTTTCAGAATTTTCGTCCAACATTTGGTGTAGATTCTTCAAGTGACGTCCACCAAGGTTTTACAGGCATTTGCCGTTGCTACGGATGAAAACCCAGATTTGTTCGTCGCTTAAGATAGGCGTCCATTCTTCTGAAATCCACAAGTGCCTCTGCTGGAATCGATAATATATCCGCTGCATTCTACCCTAAACTGGCCTCAGTTCTGTCTGGTTTTCTCCATGAGATTGCTACCCGAAATCCCCTTTAACTCAGCTCAGCGGTGAAAGAAGGGCCTCCCACAGGCTCCACAAACTTGGGTTCAGCGTCTGGCGAGTCGGCAACATAAATCTGGCCGATGCGTGGGTGCAGTCCTGAACGGCAAGCCAAAGGATTGGTCCCAAAACCACAACATTCAGTTCTATTTTTCTGATTTCATTTTTTTCTTCGGCAGCGTTAACAATGGGCCTTTGGACATACATGAATTTGGGTTTTTCTACAATATAGAAACCTTTACATCCTTTGATAATTTTAAATCTACAGATTCAAAACCAGTTGGTAGTTCGTTAGGTCCTTCACTTGCTTCCAACTCTTAGCCGATTTTTGATAATCCATTACCCACGATGTTGTCTATTTTGCCAATATTAATAGGGAGTATGTTTTCTTGTGGTAAATAATCACCTCCTTTTTTAATTCCAATCTTCACTCAAGAAAATAACTTGGCATTTTAATTTACTTTCCAAGAAGGCTTCAACATCAAGATTATTTACCAGGCTTGCTTCTCCAAGAATACCCATTAACTCACAATAATAAACTACAAATTTACAACCAGGGATTGTGCTAATATTTTGAACAAAATATTCCAACTGCTCCATGTAATGGCCAAATGTGCCAATAGGGATAAATAAAAAGAATTCGATTATAACAATGTCTAAGGGTAAGGAACTTAACTTAACCAAACAAAAAGATATGCAAGTGGGTCCTCCCAAAAGTAGGCATAGGCCTTTTATGCCTTTGCATAACTTCAAACCAAGGAGTTCATGGACACCATCGATGATTAATGGTTGTAGAAAGTTAAGTACAAAAACCCAAAAGTAATTGACTGAGAAACTTGACACATCAAACCAGAACCTTGAATCAAAACATGAAACTGACAGTGAGGTGAGGCATGACAAGCATAGATGGATGATGGAGAGAGTGGAATGGAGTTCCTAATTATGGCTACATGTAGTCCCTTGTGGAATTTGTGATTAAATGACTTGGTAGGATCCATCCTCAGTCCAGATCAAAACCAACCACTTTCAGTAACTTCGCATCGACATTCTAAGGCTAGTCCATCCCTTGAGACACAAGAATGCTTCCAAAAAATAACCAATATTCCAAATTGGAGTGAAAGTAGGAAGTGAGAAAGGGCCTTAGTTAGAGGAGACAAGACAAGTCTCATAACTAGTGCTTGTAGCCCTTTTATTTGATCTAAGTGGTGTGTTTTGAATTCCCATGTTTTTCATGAATGGGAATCTTACCCTGTAAAGACCCATGCATTTTTTGCATTTATTTTGTCCAAGGGATGTGCTTTGAATCCTCATCTCTCTCTCCCTCTCTTTCTTTTCGAATGGGAACCACACCATGTAAGGACTTATTTGACTTCCTATTATGAAATGATGCAGAACAGTGAGAAGCTTACGAGAACACTCCTGCACATAGGAAAATAGAGAAACACAAAGAATACCACATTCCTTTGAAGTCACAACCTATCCAAACCTTTGATTCCTTCCCAATTCTGGAAACTACACAAGTGATCAATTTATTAAAGTTGCATTAATGAAGAAGAGACTACACGCTTCCAAAACAAGGAAAACCATAGAGTATGTGGATGGGTGGATGAGGTGGACTCACTACATATTACATGAAAAGAAACCATGTCCTAATCATCAGTAATGACATTCAAAGTTAGAAACTAGACATTAACAATCAAATTACAAATGAAGCATACTACCATTAAGTAGTGCGTTACCATTGTACTTGCAACTGTATTAGCAGAAAAAGTAGAGAGACACATCAAACACAAGCAAACATAACCATAAAAGAAAGTAAAAGAGTAGACAATAGATATTGAATATATTAACAATGGTGTAAAAAAAAGACTAAGAGAAGATTAATAGCCTTAAAAATACCAATATGTAAAACAAAGATGTAAAATAAAGAAGATGAAAACAAAAAGTTGTAAAATCAAAAATGTGTAAAACAAAAAAGATCAAAAGACTGAGGAGCCACAAGAGATGTTAGTATGGGTGGCCATCTCCCCCATGACTAAGTTAGAAGGGAGAGATCCAAAAGATTGAGCGTGGTTGTCCATTTGGCAAGGTGTTTGTTGAGTTGGTTGGCTTGGGCTCATGGAAAGGTTTTATCTGTTGAATGTTGACTAATTGTTTCTTATTTAGGCTATCAAGTTTGTAGATGATCATGAACCTAGATGAAAAAGTCTCATCAATGATCTAAGGTCCTTTCCAAAATTTTTGAAATTTGGTTTGTTGGGATACATGTGTAGCATTCCAATAGAGAACCTTGTCTCATGATTGAAACTTAACTTTTCTTATTTTGAGGTCATGGTGTTTCTTGTTGAATGTCATGCATTTTGTTGGATGACAGGGCCATTAACCAATTTTCATCTAGCAAGTTAAGGTTCACCAATCGTTCTTTCTGTGCTAGACTTAGATTTAGGTAAAGGTCATAGGCTATAGAGAGTGTACGGAGCTTAGATTAGATAAGCAATGTTGGTAGTTTTCCATACACAAGCTTGTAGGGAGAGTAACCTATGGGAAGCTTCCATGTGCAGTGATAGGCCTAAAGGGAATCATTTAATTTAGTGCTCTAGTTCCTTCAGTATGTGCTAATGGTATGTGTTAGGATTTTTGTAATCTCCTAATTAGTGACCTTAGCTTGACAATTGGCTTGGGGGTGATATGGTGTTATGATTTTATGTTCAAGTCCCAAGCATTGCATCAATTTCTGAAAAGTGGCACTTGTAAAATGAGTTTCATTATCAAAAATTAATGCACGAGGTATACCAAACCTATTTATGATGTTTTTTTTGTACAAACTAAGCAACAGTGATGGATGTACAATTGGTGACGGTTACTGCTTCTGCCCACTTGGTATAGTAGTTAACTACAACTATTATATATGCCTTTCTATTTGATAAAGGTGTGATGTGACCCATAAAGTCAATGCCCAAAATATTGAATGGCTTGAGGGGTTGTATCCATTACTATGGTCCCTCCATTTGAGCTGTCATTCCACCATCCCTCTAGCAATGATCACAAGCATGGACGGATTGATGTGCATCCCTAAAGATTACTTGCCAATAATACCCTACCATAAGAATTTTTATGGCCATGGGTCTCCTAGCATAATGGCCCCCACAAGGACCTTCGTGAGCATCCTAGAGAATGAGTAGTTGATTAGTATTAGGAACACATTAATGTACTAGACCATCAGAATAAACTTTGTAAAGGTTTCCATTAATCTCCATGACATGCTTGACTCAGTGAAGAAACTGTTATTTCTTTCTAGTGGCAGTTCTTGCTTGAGTAGATAAGTGAGGATGATGTCATACCATTGTGGTTCATCGGGCATTTGTGTATTAATAACCCTTGCAAGGAGAGATTCATTAGGGACTTGGTCAAATAAAGAGCTCTCTTTCTCCTTGTCATGTTATCTTAGTTGTAATAAGTGATTTGTGACTGCATTCTCCACACCTTTATGATCTACCATCATGAGACCGAATTCCTGCAAAATCATGAGCCACCGTATGACATGGGGGTTCACTATTGATTTATTCATTAGAAATTAGATGGCGCTATGATCTATGTGCACAAACACTTTGTAGCCAAGCACATAGTGCTTGAACTTCTCTATGGTGAAAACCACTACCATCAACTCCTTTTCTATGGTGGTGTAGTTTAGTTGTGCACCTACAATGCTCTGGCTTGTGCAGTGAATGTAATATGAACATTTTTGATCATCCATCTACATAAGCACTACCCATAGAGCATAATTTGATGCATCGGTCATCACATGAAATGGTTTGGACCAATCTGGTGATTGAAGAATGGGGGTTTCAACAAGCTTTTGCTTCAATTGTTGAAATGCTACTTCACATGAAGGGGGCCAGATGAATGATGCATCCTTCTTTGTAAATTCTACCAATAGCTTGGCAATTTTGGAAAAATTCTTAATGAAGCACCAGTAGTAGCTAGTATGACCAAGGAATGACCACACTTCTTTAATTATTTTGGGTTGATAGGTTATTTCTTTGATAACCTTTATTTTTTTAGGGTCCACCTTGATTCCTGCTTTTGAAATGTGATGCCCCAAGAGTATGCCTTCCTAGATCATAAGATGGCTCTTTTGCCAATTGAGCCGGAGGTTTGTTTCAACACATCTCTTTAACACTTGCTCAAGATGGTCCAGGGCTTACTCAAACGTAGCATTGTAGGTAGAAAAATCATCCATAAAGACTTCTACCCAACTATTGATCTGTTGTTGGAAAATCCTGAGAACTAATCATTGAAATGTGATTGGGGCATTACATAGACCAAATGACATTTGACGGTAAGCAAAAGTCCCCTAAGGACTTATGAAAATTATCTTTGACTAGTCTTCTAGTGCAATTTGGATTTGGTTATAGCCACTATAACCATCCAGAAAGTTGTAATAGCTGTGCCCCAAAATGATGTCCAACACTTGGTCAATGAAAGGCAATGGAAAATGATCCTTGAAAGTTGCCATGTTGAGCAGCCAGAAGTTAATGCATACCTGACATTTGCCTTCCTTCTGGGGTATGATCATGAGTGGAATTACCCACTCACTATCTATGATAGGGTAGATGAATCCCACCTTGAGGAGTTGTTCAATCTCCTCTTTGACAATCTGCTTTAACTTGGGATTCAAACACTACTATGGCTATCGTTTCAGCTTGAAAATGGGGCTAGTGTATATTCGGTGTTGGAATATTCTTGGATCTATCCTCATGAGTTTAGAATATGACCAGGTGAAGGCCATTGACCATTTTTCCATAAATTTTATCAACTTTCTTTTTTGTTCTATAGTAAGCTTGGCATTAATAATAATTGGCCTTCCATTTTTCAAAAATACATACTTCATTCTAGCCAGTAGCATCTTCAATTCAATGGGCTCTTATTTAAAATTGTTAGGAATTTCCAGCTCACCCCAATTGACATCATCATTTTCTCCTTCGGAGAGCTGGTGATGAACTTACTCGGGTTCATCCATATTTGCAACATATTCGTGTATTAGGCCCTTTGTAGGTTCCATGCATAATGTACTGCTACTAGCATCAGCTGTTAGCCACTAGATGCCTTCTTGTTTTTTTCTGCTACATACAGACATCTCTGGATCTCAACTTCTTGTGCACACTACTTGCATGCAGAGATAGATGTTTGCTTTACCGATCATAACTTTTGCACATAATGGCACCCTAAATAATTGTATGTGATACATGAAACTCTCTTCTTCTCAATCTTTCCAAATTCATTTTCTTTTGATATTTCCAAGATATCTAATGCCCATTTTGGCATCAATAGTACTTAACCATGTCCTTCCCATAATAATTAGAAAGTCCCCCCTTGTAGTTCTCCACTTTGATTACTAAAAAATTAGCAAGATATGACCACCCAAAAATGGTGGTAACGATGTTCTCAACCAATCCCAATGGAACAGTGATGGACTGGTCTATCAGTTCTAGTTGGATGTTGCTCTTCTTTAAGGGAGGAAGGTTTCACATTGTGTACATCTCATGTGAGATCAAATTAAAACTAGAACTAGAGTCAAGAATAGATTTACAAGGCTCATTCCCAACAATATGGAAGTGAACTAGGGGACTCCTAGGATCAGTTAATTTTTTGGGTAGGTTACCAGATCGAATCCAATTGTATACAACATGTGTCAGCATTACAGAATGACTTCAAGAAGGATTTTGGTTTGAAGGGGACTGAGACAAAGAAAAAGTAGAGGAAGTTGGAGGAACAAGGTTACTAATCACTAATGTGTCCAAGAGCTTTAGTGGACTACGAGGTCAGAAGAATGATTTTTTCTTTGTTTGTGATTTCGACCTGCTTGATGGGTTAATTGCTTGCAGATTAACTACTCTTGTAGCATTCCTTTGCTGTGGTTGTGTAGGCAATTCACCCTACATGGATGGAGCAGTTGGTAGCTGTGCAAGAGGTGGAGTAAGTGCAGAAATAGGAGGTGCATGAGTGTAGTAGGTGGCATTCCTCCTTGGATAGGTTGTCTTGTATGTTTCAGGAGGGTAGTGGTGAGGTTGGTAAGTAGCAACATGACTAGAGGAGTCCCTTGGAGATGAAGATTGCTGAACATAGTAACTGTAGGGATTTGGTTGTCAGTAAGGGTATTGTTACCTTAGAGGTGGTAACGCTCACAATTGTGGTTGCTACCATTGCTAGTATAATTCATAAGGTTGTGGTTGCTGCCACTGCTAGTATATTGCTATGGTTGGTGGAACTGTTGAGGATTTCCTTGTGGATAAGACAATATTTTGGGCATTTGCCTTTGTGATAGTCATGGATGTAAGGCATACATCCCAAATTCCTAAAAATGTGACATAATTTTATAACATCTCTTAGGATGTTCATATTGGTAGATGTCACACCTGCCATCATCATCTAAATCATTATTCGTAGTCATCTCTATCACAGATATTTTACCTTTACCCTTAGGTATGGCATGTTCATCTTCCTTATGTCTCCGATGCTCCTGCTCACCACTTTGCTCCTTGGACTCTTTAGCAATTTTTAAAACAACTTGAAACCTATTGTCCATGGAGTCCCATAATTGATCAACCTTAGTCGTGATTTCTAATTGCAATTTTTGGAATGGTAAGGTTTTTTGATTAACCACCTCATCTTTGGTGAATTCATCCTCACTATCACAAAATTGAACCCCCTTTTTCTGAATAGAAGGATCCCTATTGTATTCTTCTACACTTTCATGTTTTCTTAATTCTCCCTCCTCCTTGACTACATGCTCAATTAGTTTTTGAATTTGATAGGCACTTAATTTTATGAATCTCCATTGGGTATAGATGCCAAGTGTTTTCTTGGTTTCAGACCGTAACTGATGAGACGCGACCTACATGTGCTACGATATCGCATACGCGATATCGCGGCCGTCGCGATATTGCATCCCATGTGATAT
>MNCI01007798.1:286426-297201 GCA_015680685.1 Gnetum montanum | reverse complement strand
CCATGCCTGGAGGAGTGCGCACTTGAATCTGAACGTGATGAGGTGGGCGTTGGAGTCCGTCTCTCCGTTATACTTAGTCAGCGTTGGGAGAGGGACACCCTTGGGAAAAGTCAATGGCGGGACAGAGGAGCTGATAGGATCATCATTGTAGAAATCTACTACTCTCAACTCACCATCAGCGACGGTTTTGAGGCGTTTTACCTCATCTGTCAATTCTTGCATTAATTTTTTAGCGTCTGCCCAATCTTGGGCGCTCGGTGAAGCTACAGGCTGGGGGAGCGGGGCTGCATACCAGCTAGATTGCTGGGTCGCGGGTTGGAAAGCTGAAGGCTGGGTGATCGGCGGTTGTGCCTGTAGGTAGTTAACGACGGGCGGTGCTAAGGCTGAGATGTTAAAAGGAAAATGTTGTGGTTGTTGTTGTTGTTGCAGCTGGGGCTGTGCTTGAGGAACTGTAATCAGGGGGTTTGCGTGGGTCAGGACGTGGTGATGAGGAATTTGATATGATGACGCCCCCCTTGCTGGCCATTGTCCCGCTACGTTGTATGTGGGAACTCCTTGTTGGGTTGGGGCTGCTTGGGGAGACGTATGTGCCTGGATATGGGGTATGAAGTGAGCTAATGTAGACGCGGGGATCACATGGGGCATCCCAATTACGCGAGGTGGGAATGTTGGTCCTGTGCCATCATGAAGAGGCAGTGCTTGTGAGGACAGGCCCACAGCTGTATTAGGGGTAACTGTTATAGGGAAGGTGTGAGGTTGGGGATCGCTCGGGAGCGGAATGTGCATGAGTGTTGGCATTTCCGGCGGTGGCATCTGAACTTGGGCGAGTCTAGTGTGTTATACGGACAGGGCTTCCCCCATCCCAGGATGGAAGATGGGGTTCATCTGTGCTTGGGGGCTCAAGGTGTGGTATGAGTCTCCCTACTCAGATTGGGCAGCGAACTCATCTTCTTCCCCTGGTTGAGGCTCTAGCACGGGTTGATCCAATGACTGGCTCCTGTGTAGAAGGAGCTGAGTAAAGAGCTCCGAGAATTGTTCTGGAACAGGGATTACATCATATGGGGACGGGATGAACTCGTGTCCTCCCCTGTAAAAGAGCTCGAATTGTCTCTTCACTTCGATTTCAGCCTGATCCACTGACAGGCCGGCTTGTATCTTAATGTAGATGAAGTTATACTCATCTTGGGTTATGACGTTAGCAGCTGGATCTCTCCCTTGTAACCTCAAAGACCTACGGCGCCCCATTGTGGATTGCCCTCCCAAGTGTGGTGTGACAGACTGCTAGGCAGCCATGGTGTCTAAGATGTTAATGTCCTGGGTAGTGGCAGCAGTGGTGTTTACAGGATTCATGATGATGGGTTGCGTATGTAAAAATGTTTGAGTGTAAACGCTAAGTGTTCAGCGTAGACGCTGGTCAGTGTGCAGCGTAAACGCCCAGTATGCAGTGTAGACACTGGTTTTTGGGCAGCGTAAACGCTAAGTATGCAGCGCAGACGCTGGTCTTCGGGCAGCGTAGACGCTGGAGTTCGCAGCGTAGACGCTGTCGTAAGCGTGCAGCGTAGACGCTAGGGTATGTATGCAGCGTAGATGCTGGAAGGTTGACAGTGTAGACGCTGAGAGTCGGGGGTTTAAACAGGGCAGCGAAAATGCTGATGAGCGTAGACGCTGAGCGTACAGTCAATTTGTTTAAGCGGAGGCCCTCCTTCTAGCGCCAATTTCTGTACCGCCTGAAATTGTCGGTCCCCAGCTGGAAGGGAAAACAGAGACCGCGGGATCGCAGGACGGGCACAGATGACCCTACCTTCGCCTGAGGACGAGCTGGAATGCATGAAGGTAGGGTACCCTGGGTGGTCCGCACACGGATCAGACAAGGATTTCCCCGAGCGCCACCGAAGTGTTATACGCTGGGTTATGTGTAAACGGAGCGTAAACAGTGAAACAAACGTAGACAGGGCGTAAGCGTAAAGGGGCATAAACAGGGTCAGGCGTAAACAGCGTAAACAAATATAGGCCCAACGTAAGCGTTTACAGGCGTGAACAGCGTGAACAACATAAACAAGTGTAAAGAGCGTAAGCAAATGTAAACAGCGTAAGCAGTGTGGGCGTATACGGACGCAAACGAAGCGTGAACGTAAACAGGCGTAAACGAAGCATTGGACAAATTAACGTAAAACTGTAAAAGAACTTGCAACAAACGTAAACAGTGGATTACAGAGTCAAAATCTTGTGCACCGGTCTAACGCAGTCGTGTAGGGACACAAGGCGGACGTAAAGCCCCGGTGGATGCAGGGATGCGGTTGGTTGGCATGGTAGGCGCAGCACGGATTGTGCTCGGCGTACAGAACTTCCAGCGTAAGCGTAAGTGTAAAGGGGTTTCTGGGCTCTTGTTTGCAGCGTAATTGCTCTGGGTCTGCTCTGGTAAATTTTTGCCGACCTCGAATTTACGGAAAACTGGGCTATTTATAGGGGTAGGGTTACCGGGAAAATCGAACTAGGAGACACATGGCATATAGACCGGGCGTTTACAATTTAGAAACATGGTATACGCTGGGCGTATACGCTACAAAAGTCCGGCATATACGCTGGGCGTATACGCTGGTCATGGACTTGGATGGATGCTAGCGTATACGCTGGGGCGTATACGCTGATGGATGCTGGACGTCGACTTGCTTCAATTCTTGCTCCCGTTGCACCTGCTGAGCGTGCGTGTGAGGCGTGTATGCTGAGTGTCGGGCGTAGACGCCGGGCGTAGACGCTGGGCGTAGACGCCGGCACAACACTTGGTTTAAAACTAGGCGTATACGCTGGGTGTATACGCTGGCACAACACTTAGTAAAAACCAGGTGTTTCGATTCTCAAAATTACCCTGTGTGACTTCAAATGTAGCCAAAGTCGTCTGTGGGTCACGGGGATCTGCTTCTTGTTAGACAAATGCTAAACTCAAAAATTTTTGTGGTGTTTCAGGCTGTGCAGGGGCCGGTCCCCACTATCAAGGTTTTCGTAGGTAACTTGGAGGGATTCCTCACCCCCCGGAAGCTCCAAGACCACCCCCTGGACAAGGTCAGTCGCGGCCAGGCTTCGCCAGACACAGAAGCGGGCATACCCCAACCGGTCTAGCGACTGCGTGACCCGGTCGAAGGCGATGAACTCACCGAAATGCCCCGCCACCTCCCGTAGAAACTCAAGGCCCCATAACTCCCACGGGATACCGGCCACCCGGATCCAAATAGGGGTGCGGGTGAACAAATCGGGTTCGCGGTGGGCCCTGAGGCGCCAGGGGATCAAGGCGAGACCTGGGGCCCCATAGAACCAAGGTCCACCGAGAAGGACGAAGTCGCGGGCCTGCAGGGAGGGGAGGACGAAGAGGAGCAGATCCTCCGAGAGGCTCTGGACGGTAACGCCCTCCAGTTTCCACTGCTCCTTGGCCCAGCGTCGAATCAGGTCTAGCCGGGGGCGGCTCCCCCGGGAGATGAAACGACCGATGAGGCTCCGTTCCATGGTACGCACGCCATCGGTGGGGGGGTTACGGATGCAAAGGCGCAAGGTGTGGTTGGTACGGGAGTGAGCCTCGATGGCCCCACGCCTATGCTATGCAGCCAACCCAAGCCTAGCCAATGCAACTGGCTAGCACATCCCCAAGCTTGGATCAGGCATTCTAGCTAATCCAAAGATTGATAGAGGAGATCAACTGACATAAGGCTACCTCCTCTAACACCATCAAGGTGGTGGACTTCTATCAAGATGATCCCACAAGTCCTATGGTACCACCCCTAACTCTTCCAACTGGGGCCCAAATGCCTTAATTTACCAAGTACAATGGAGAAGGAGATCCCAATGCACACTTGGCCACATTTCGATCTGAATGCCTACTCTTTCAAGCTTGGCCACATACCATCATACGTGTCTTCCCCATGTCACTCACGGACAAGGCCTTAGACTGGTATCGTGCAGTACCCAAGGCCTCAATCTCCTCTTTGGAGGATCTCATAACCAATTTTGTGACACGCTTCAGGTACAACCTAAATCTTGAAGCAACCCTTGACCAACTTATTCAAGTTAAAAAGGGGCCTCTAGAGCCCATGCCAAAATTCCTCCAACGTTGGAATGCTGCATTGAGTAAAATGCATGAACCCCTAGTAGAGGCACATCTACTAGCCATCTTTAAAGGTGCAGTAAATGACTTTATTAAGTCCAAACTGTATTATCTAGCCCCAAAGTCTCTTAGCCAAGCCTTTGCCCAACCAAAACGCATAGAGGAAGCAGTGCAAGCTAGCAATGATCTAGCCTATGTGGCCTACAAAAACCAACATGCTTGCAAGCAAAAAACAACAATGATAACAGTAGCCATAAGAAAAAAAGTAACCAACCGGGGCCCAACAGCTAAGAAGCCCAAAGCTCCAACTAACAAAACCACCAATTTTGGCACCAACTCACCTACATTGATAGGGGTTACCCCAAGACCCAACTTTCAGTGCAAGGACCACTCAAAGTATGCACCACTACCGGTGCAACCCTCTGAACTACTAGAGTAACTCTTGAAAGCTGGGCAAATTCAACACAAACATGTATCAGCAATTACCCATCAAAAACATGATAGGTACTGCGAACTACTAAGGAACCCCACTTTAGTAGTACCAAATGAGCCCCCAGCTCCACAACACTTCAAGTTGGATGAATACTGTCATTACCACCAATTTTCTGGTCACAATACAAATAACTATCATGCTTTGTAGGATTTCTTGCAAATAATGATAAAATGTGGCCAACTAGTGATCAACACGTAGGTCAATCTAACACAGATGCTACCTCCTATGTCATAAATTCCATTAGTATAGGTGGTAAGGCTAAATCTATCCAACAACCTTTTGTGATCCGTGTGCCTCCCAGTAAGGCAAGGGTCCCCTCAACCTCCACAAGCAAGAGGCCTCCCTTTACTATCAAAGTGCCACCTTGAGCACTTGCAACACCCTTTATGGTCAAAGCTCCACACTAACCATCCACTAAGATGTTAAAGTGGCATAATGCAACAAAAACTACTAGGCAGCCTTTTGTTACCAAGGTTCCACAACAAGTTGACCACACAACAACTCTGCCTAAATCACCATTTATCATAAGGTTGCCACAATGTGTTGGCCCCTCATTTACCTGAAGTCCAATAGTGGGCAACATCTTGATCCCTCCTCCTTCAAGGTTTGACCGCACTAGCAACCCGGGTGAACCCACGAAATGGCGATGCAAGAGGACAAATGAGCATCTCGCAACCCCCATGGTCGAAGCAAAGGCCACAACCAACAAACAACAACCGAACATTGGGGCCCCTATCCCCAGGTAGACCAAGCAAACTAAGCCCAAGTCCCCCTCTTGAGAGATCTGTCTCTCAAGCCACATGGAGGAAGTCAAAGTCAACATAATAGCCAATGACAAGGACTTTGTAGCTACATTATCCCAGGTAAAACAAGCACTCAAGTAAAAGAACACAACATTGAGCTTATACGACCTGGTCATGACTTCATCTGCTCACTGCCAAGCATTGGCCAAGATATTGGCCTCCATTCCTGTTACGGAGGACATCCCTACAAATGAGACATCCATCTATGCAACAATGCTACCCCCTGCACCACAAGAATTGAGTTCAACATCTCTAGTGTTCCACAACAATGTAGTCAAATTTAATCCTGAATGAGGGGAGATCACTATAGCTCCATTATCCATTACCATATGTGTTGGGCAGTGCACCATCTGCAAAGTTCACGTCAATGATGGTGCAGCAACAAATATAGTCTTGTACTCTGTCATTGATAAGCTAGGCCTAGCAAATGAAATCAGGCCAACCGAAACCACATGTATAAAATATTTTAATGGATCACATGTCATAGTCAGGGGTACAATCAACTTGGCCTTTGTGATAGGAGAGCAATTCCCCACTAGCACAAATTTCATCATCATAGGGGAGATGCCAAGTTTCAACATGATTCTTGGCAGGCCTTGGCTAGCCCAACTAAGGGCCATCTCCTCTCCCATCCACCAAGAAATGCACCTTCCATACGAAGGTGGTCAAGTTATCATCCATTGTGATAATGCTCCCTCTTCAACTATCCACGACATGGACATGGTGTAAGTTTTAGAAGAAGAGTTTCTTGGTGGTACACCTATAACAACCACTGCAGCACCTAAGGTTAACACACCCGAATGAGTGGTTGAAGCCAATAGCTTCCAAGAGGATCCTAATCCTTGCACACTTCCTAATCCATGCCTAGTTAGGAAGCAACTATATGACCAAGACTTTCCCTTGGCCAAAAATGTAGGTGCCTACCCACCCCCTGCCTCCACTTCCCATGCATTTTTGACTTTCATTTACATTGCACTAGCCTATGCATTTACATTTTGCCTACTTACTTAGATCAAGCATTTCATTTTGTTCACATATTTATTTTACTTTGTTTATGCATCCATCCACTTAGCTTACACATTACATCTAAAAACATAAAAAAAACTATAAAATATAAAACTACAAAAACACATGGCCTGAAATGGTCTAAAACTATCACTTTTTGCATTTCTTTCCTTTCATCCATCCAATTTAACCTTGTTTACAATAGGTGTTGCTTGATGTTGTTTACTTTCTAGTTGATTTTTGCAATATTTTGCACACACACAGCATAACTACAGGTATAGTATCACACCTTATACATGTAAGGTAAGCACCAATCTGCTATGACTATAAACTGGCACAGATAGTCCACTATGACTATAAATTGGCATAGCTCGTCCTTGTGTCATGACGTTAAACTGGCACAACATTCACTATCCACTATGACATTAAACTATCATCCAACAGTCTACTAGGATTATAAACTAGCGCATCACAGTCTGTTAGGACCTTAAACTAAGTTCACAGTCTGCCAGGACTTTAAACTAGCATGTAGCTGATCTGATTTGAACACTTGCCATTTCCTTAGGAGCACTCACAGCATCATCGCCTCCCATCATTTTGGTGATTCTTTTGGAGAACTTGCCATTAGTGCAACATTCAGAACACTTGTAGCATCATTGCCTTGGCACTTTCATTGGCTTTCTAAGCACTTGCAATTGGCACAACATTTGACACTAGCAGCATATTCACATCTAGCATTTGCACTTGCATTTCACATTTTGTGATTTTCTTATCCTCTTTGAGTTGTGTTTGTAGTATGAAGCCTTGGAGGTGGTTGTGCAAAGGTGTATCTCATCGTAGCAACAAGTTATCACGTTACTTTGATATGCATAATTGGACTGGTTGAGCCACTTAAGAGTGCACATCCCCTTCATCCCTGTTACAGCCTATGCACATCCATTTCTGCATCTCAACATCCTCTCATCCTACCCATACTCATGATTTCACACTCCTTTGATGCATATGCACTGTGACACACATGGCATTCCCTTCACATCAACTACAGAATCTATGGTTGATGTAACAAAATTCATCCTATGGGGTGCCCCTGTTGTATGGTAAAGGCCTAAGTGGATGTAACATGAATCATCTGTGGAAAGAAACATCTATACTATAGATGCAATGTGATGCATCAAAACAAATCCCATCTTCTCAATGGCCAACTTGTAGCTAACATTTAGTAGTAAGCCAAACCCAAAGAAGGTTCACCTCACATAAAAAAAAGGCAACAGCACTGCAGCTTCGCAATTGGCCCATCCTTGGATCTACTTTGACCCTCCCATGAGTACTCTAATGAAAGGTCAACATTTTAGGGGCAAGCTACTTCATGCCATGGTCACCATTAGCCATGCTGAATTTTCATCTTACATCATAATCCACTGTTTGCATTTCATTCCCACCATTTAAATTTCATCTCCCTAACATTGCCTGTACCCCTTGTTCCCTAACATAACCTTATTCCCATAACACTCTTGAGCAAGATAAAATGACATCCAATCTAATGACTTTGGTGACATGTTTCTTGTGGTGTTTTGTAATTATTTGTCGACGTCTTTTGGTCCACTCTTCTAGATGTCAAAAAAGAGGGGCCATTGAAACACAACAAAATTTCAAGTCTCGACATCGCAACTGCCAATATGGCTAAGTGTTATGTGTTGTTACGTGTTGCTATGCTACATAGTATAGCGTAGCATAACATCCTATTAAGCCGCATTGTTACGTTGTGTTACGTGCTATTACGCATTGCCACGCTGCACAGCATAGCACCCAGCTATGCTATATAGTATAGCATAGCGTAACATCCTATAGCATAGTGTAACACCCTGTTACGCTGCACTATTATGCACTATTACACATTTTTATGCTACACCCTGCTACGCTACATAGCATAGCATAGCGTAACATCTTATAGCGTAGCATAACACCCAGTTATGCTATGTAACACGTTGTTACATGCTATTACATGTTGTTACATGCTGTTACACATTGTTACACGCTACTATGCTACATAGCATAGCATAGTGTAGCATCCTATGATGCTATGTCACGTGCTGTTACGAACTATTACACTATATCCTGTTATGTGACAACTGTTACACTGCAGCAAATAGCATTGTCCCACCCATTGCATTGCCACATGCTACTTGATCTACATTTTGGGCTAACCCTAGCCCTGTAAATACCTCTGTGCCCTCTTTTTTGAAAAAGAAAAAGTAGAAGGGGGAAGCTTCAATTTATTTACTAGAAGGTAGTTGGCATTTTTCCAGAGAGGCATTTTGGCATCTTAGCACCTAGCTCCGTGGGAAAACGAGACCTAGAGCATACCACACCAACCCAACAAGCACATTTTATCATAGTGAGCACTAGATTTCATAGCCTGACACCACCGAGGTTGTGATTGTGTTCCTACTATGCTTATTGTACACTTTTTATACCTGTACCTCTTTTTTAGGCCAATGCATATTTCTATTTGAACTCTCTTTCTATCTAATTACAGCATTTATTCTTTTTGGCATTATCAAATGCTTAATTGTGTCCACTATCTTGTTATGCACTTTAGCATATTTCTACTACTATGCACATTACGTTTTCTTTTATTCTACCACTAGGTGTTCCATTTAAAATCATTATTTGCAAAAGGATTATTATACACTTATTAAGTCCTTGTTTGATTGACAAGACCATTCATGCCACCCTGAATCCATTTTCTCCAACACTGCCCTTGAGCAGATTCAGGGTTAGGCTATGTGCCCAAATACCTATCGGTGTTTCCAGCCACTGATGTTTTCTGTTGCTACAATAGCTACCTTCCTCCTAGCATTATGAGTTTCTAATGTTTTGAATGCTAATCATCTTGCAAGTACAAGGTTAGTGAAAAAAGCTTGATCAAGAATGATCGAACCTTGAAGGTGGCTCAAACTACAATGGGTGTATCTATGAAGGGCCCTCAAATTAGATCCATAGTCATTGACCAATTGAAGAATGACTTTGATAAATACACTTAAGTCCTTGGCTCAGCCTTCAAGAGGTGTGTGGCCATTGAAATGATCCACAATTAGTGGATGGTCCCGAAATGACTAATAATACCATACACTAACACTGGGATCACCACACAATCCTCATCTAGTAAGAAGAAGAAAAGTAAGAAGAATATGATCATAGCTAACTTGTTCTAACCTTTTTATGATTATACGATTATAGGATATTTTAATTCTAAGTGTTCTAATGGTTATAATCTATTGTTCTTGTTGTATCTTGGTAATAGATAATGCATTTATGCCTTAGTAGACTATGTTATTTTTGTTGTCTTGCAAGGGCTTCCACCTCTTCCAACATCACTTTAACTATTTTAGGATGTTCTAAGGAAACCTTCATCCTAAATTTTGATGAGATGAAAGTAGTGCAACACTAGTTGGGGGAACATGCACCTAGAAATGTTCCAACATGCATTGCTCATGTGGGCTTACTTGATCCTTTCATGGCACTATTGGCGACTGTTTGGGACGCGACCGCCAACGAGTGTCCTCGAACAGGATTTAGCTGCCTGCTGGTCTCTGGAAACACAAAGGCCTAGATACCTCTAAATAACTCAGTAGTTAATGTGAGTATGTGAGTGTGCTGTTGCGGCGTGCGGTTGTGAGAAATGTAACGATTGCGTTGCGTGTAAACTACAAATGACTTACTTTAAAGAGATTCAGCCAACTTTGTCAAGTACTGTGAGTTGTTGAAAGTTTCCTATTTTGTTCAACTGCCTACTCTACGTGGTCCCTATAATACCTACTTGTAACAAATAAAATTTTGCAAAAACATTTAAGGAGAATTCCGCAATCTACTCCTAATTTTCCCTAGAGAAAGAGATAGTTCCACAAGAAAACTAGAAATAGAGCAAGATTCGATGGAAAGAAGTAGAAAAGAAAAGAAAGCAGATTTGTGTGAACCTCAAATATTTAAGCAAGGTAAAATGACACGAGTAAACACTTAGCAATAAAGCTATTCCAAATTCAATATCTACGAATTTTTCAATCCTCCAAGGCTCAACCAAGCAATATCTTCAAGACAATCCTACTATGCTACCAAAAATCGCTGCGTAAACTACCACGTACGAGACTCCACTTTGACTAGACAATAGATGCCAACGATTGCATTCAAACAGAACCTTTAAAAGACTTGACAATTTCTAATTGAAATAACACGGAAAATCACTTTATAGATAAAGAAGCTATTCTGGTCCCATCAAAATACCAAAGATTTTCTAAACCCTCTCGGTTACTAAATTGTTCCACGGTGTGACTACAAACAGAGGCTCTTTTCCAACAACCCAATAGCAGTTCCCAAACGTTGC
>MNCI01007798.1:236435-282852 GCA_015680685.1 Gnetum montanum | reverse complement strand
ATTCAAATGATCATGAAATTGTTCCAAAATGAAACTAATTTGATCATTATGAATGCATTCTAATAAAACTCCCCGAAAATCCTTTTGATATAATATACCATCTTTAACAACAAATCTTCGTGATCTTTTGAAGAAAGCTCTCTTTTGATTTGCAGTTAAATTATTTGGGATTTTCCTGATAGTAAGAAATTTGAAAATATCATTGTACCAATTCTCTTCATGGGTGTCAAATGTATAAACTTCACTTTCTCTAGTCATTAACTTGGCTAGTCCCATTCCCTTAATTGTCTTGCATATTTCCAATGAAAATCTAAAACTTTGCAACTTTATAAGCCATTTTCCTCTTTTCAATCCAATCTCATTTTGGGATAGAAATCGCTTGACTGCAGGTTCAATTAGCATAATGTGTACTAATGAACTCTCCAAATAATATTTAAAATGTTGAAGTGCTTTGATGACTGCGAAAGCTTGCTTCTCTAAGTCTGAATAATTTAACTCTGAACCTTTCATCTGATACCCAAAGAATCCAATTGGTTCATCTTGACCTTCACTATCTTTTTGAGTAAGAACAGCGGCGATAGAATCATTTGAAGCAAAAGAGTATAACCAAAAATCCTCTTTAAGTCTAGGCTTTACCAAATATGGAGCCTCTTGTATAGCCTTTTTGATTTCTGATAACGCTCTTTCTGACTCTGGTGTTTTCTCTACTTGGACGTCCTTTTTAAGCATATGCATCAAAGGCTTGGTAATTTCAGTAAACCCGGGGATGAACTTCTTCACAAAGTTTATCTTCCCAAAGAATGATCTAAGAGATTTCTTACTAGAGGGATGCTCAATATTCTGTACTGCTTGAATTCGGGAATTGTCTATGGCAATCCCTTCTTGACATATCACATGGCCTAATAAACTTCCAGATTTAACCCCAAAGATACACTTCTTAGGATTTAATGAAATACCAAACTCACGGCATCTGTCGAAAACTTGCTGAAGATGATCGATATGATCTTCTTTCTTCTTTGAAAATACTGTAATATCATCCAAATAAACCACCACGAATTTGCCTAATAAATCCTTAAATGCTAAATCCATTGCTCTTTGAAAAGTAGCTCCGGCATTTGACAATCCGAATGGCATTCTTTGGTAAGCGAAAGTTCCCCACTTAGTGATAAATGATGTTTTGTATCTATCATTCTTATCTACCACGATTTGATTATAACCTGAGAAACCGTCTAGGAAGGAATATACTTGGCAACCTGAGACTTTAATAAGCATCTCATCAATTCTCGGAAGTGGATACTTATCTTTCTTTGAAGCATCATTTAGATTTCTAAAGTCTACACAGAGTCGTATATCACCATTTTTCTTTCTTACTGGGACAAGGTTAGCAAGCCATGTAGAATATCGTACTGGATATATGATTTGTGCTTGCAACAACTTCTTGATTTCGGCTTCCATAGCTGGTTCAAATGATGGATTAAATTTCCTTTGTTTTTGCTTGACTGTTTTGCAACCTTCCATTAAAGGAATCTTATGTGTCATCACATCTTGCCGAAAAGCTTTAAGATCATCATAAGACCAAGCAAAATTGTCCAAATTACTTCTTAGACATGTTAACAAATCTTGCTTGAAATTTGAATCACTTTCCTTTGTAACATTTAACATCTTCGGTGCATTGTTTAATCCAAAATTCACTGCCACAAAAGCTTGACTATTTGGGTTTTGTATGTCCTTTCTAGTAAGTAAATTTTTCTTGAACTCATGTTCTAAATCAATCATCCTCTTTGGAATGAAATTAGCTTTTGAATTTGAAGACGTTTCGGGTATTACTTGACCCTCAAATTCTTGTTTATTTTTCATAAATCTTAGTACTTGATCATCATCTTCAAATACTTGTAAATGCCTTATATTATCTGGTACGGATGGCTGATGTTCTTCTTCAATCATGACATCTTTGTAACCTTCTAATATTTGCATATCCAATGTTGAAGCTGCTTTTGCCAAATAGTCTGCCATAAGATTCTCTGCTCTATTTACATGCTCTATTTGGCAATATTGAAACTGGTCTAACATCTTACAAGCAAGTTGCTTATAAGGTCTTAAGAATGAGCTCTTTACAACACAGTTACCTTTTACTTGTTCACAGACTAATCTTGAGTCTCCTTTAATAGTGATTTCTTTGATCTTTTTGTCTAGAGCTATTCTCATACCAATGCATAAAGCTTCATACTCAGCTTTGTTGTTAGTACAAGGGAAAGATAAATTAATTTCCTTGAGAATTTCAGGTGTACCATTCTTGAATATAACTATTCCAACTCCTACACCTTTTGAATTACATGAACCGTCAAAGTATAACTCCCATTTATCTTCTTGCTTTGATTGTTCTTTTTCAGGACTATAACTTTCTTGGAGTGTACAAATTTTGTTTTCAACACCTCCTTTTTTAGCCATTTTACTTCGTCCATTTGAAGTAATATTATCTATCATCAAAGGTTCGCTATAGATGTATATCTGATCTGGTTCTCCTTTCCAAGGTAACCACATGTGAGAATAATCTGTTGATATGTAACCTGAGAAATTCTTACTCCAACTTCTACTCAATAAGAGACTATGTGAATCTGGTATATCTGCCACTTGAATAGTTACTCTACTTCTAATGCGAGGTTCAGAAGCAATTTCCAATAGAACATTTGGTAATTGACCCACAATCTTCACTCTACTTTTATCCACTTGAACAATCTTTTTATTTGATTTTTCAGGAATCAAACCAAGTTTCTTACATATAGACAATGGCATTATAGTAGACGTAGCTCCAGAATCAACCAAACAATTGTGTAAGAATTTATCCTTTAATTTCATTGTCAAAAGGAAAGGAGGAGCTTCCTTATCATATGAAGTCCTTAATTTTTCATCATTGTTAGACACATAACTTAACTCTGATTCTCTAGCTCTCCTTTTACCTTTAATGAACTCTAAAGCCTTTCTTTGCTGATCTCCTATTTGAAGCAACTGATAGAGGCTAATATTGGCTTTGACATGTTTAAGGTCTTCAATCAAATCATATTCTCCATCACCAATGAAGCTTGATCTCTTTATCCATTTGTTGAAAGACTGATTTGGAGTGCTTTGCTCCACTTGATTGTCTTTACCTTTATTCTTATCCTTTCTACTTGGCTCAAAAGCTTTTCTCTTAGTAGATGGATCAGTAATAACATTTGGGGGTCTAGAAGTAGTTAGTCTTTCTTTTGATTGAAGACTATATCCATTTTCTTCATTGTTATTGCACTCTTCATCTGAAGACATATCTTCTTCAGAACTTGATAGAGAAGAAGGATCACTAGATTCATTGCTAGAAGATTTACTTGCATAGTGAACACTAGATAACTCATTATCAGATTCAATATTAAGAAAGTTAGAGTTAATAAGATCACTTTCATCCTCATCTTCTGCTAACTTAGTGTCTTGATGTTTATGCTTTCTACTTTTCCTTTCTTCCTTGATATTTACTCTTGCCAATGCTTTCTCAAGCTTCACTATTTTGTTAGACATATCTCTCATCAATTGTCCTTTTTCAGATCCTACTCTTTCATGCTCTTGCTCTATCTTAACATCAGATGGACCTGGTAAAGCTTTAAATTGAGCTAAATCTTGCATAGGAATCATAACTCTTTCTTCTCTTTTTTGAATCGCAATATTTTCTTCAGGATTCAAGTTCAACTATTTTTCTAACTGTATAGCTTCACTGAAGTAGTCATTTAGTGTAGTTAAGTTTGGAGTTCTCCTTAACCAAATTGAAATGTTGGGGTTGATAGCCTTAAGATAAGTTTCCTTAAGCATTTCTTCTGATGGCCTATATTGCCTTTGAAAGAGTCCACAAATTCGTTGAAACTTAATGTTGAAATCTCTAATTGACTCTTTAACTCCTTGCTTAGCTTGTATTAGCCCACAGTATAGTTGTTGTTGATCTAATTGATTACCAAACTGGGCCAAGAAAAGATTCTTCATGTCATCCCAACTTGTAATACTATTACTTGGTAAGTTTGAATACCAAATCTGAGCCATATCCTTTAGATTTGATACAAACAACCTACAAGCTTGATCTTCATGTTGAATATTTGCATGAGCCAAAGCTAACTCAAACACGTGAATATATTCTTCAGTTAAATAAGCTTTTCTGGGAATAAAAGGCTCAGGCAAATATTTGTAAACTACCTTAGGAATATCATTGTAATTTTGAGATCCTAATGGTGTAACTCTTTGCCAAGGATTTGCCATCCTATTCCTTTGAAATGTTGAACTCTTAGACTTTCTAGATCTTCTCTTACGAATTGATAAACCAGATATAATGGGTGATCTTCTTGATCTTCTAGTTTTCACTCCACTACTTGTTCCCAATTCAGAAACTTTCTTTTCTTCCTCTTCCGATGAAGAATCAGTCTCAGAATCTAGAATATCCTTTGAAACTTTGAAACTTTCCAAACTATGAAATTTCTTGGTCATGAACTGAAAATAGTATCTAATTTCTTAAGCCTTACAAATAATTGTTGATGTACTAAAAGTATAAGGCTTATGAACCTAGAGGCTTAATTTTCAGCCCTCCTTCTAGCGCCAAAAGAACTGTTGGCGACCGTTTGGGACGCGACCGCCAACGAGTGTCCTCGAACAGGATTTAGGTGCCTGCTGGTCTCTGGCAACACCAAGGCCCAGATACCTCCAAATAACTCAGTAGTTAATGTGAGTATGTGTGTGTGCTGTTGCGGCGTGCGGTTGTATGAAATGTGACAATTTCGTTGTGTGTGAACTACAAATGACTTACTTTAAAGAGATTCAGCCAACTTTGTCCAGTACTGTGAGTTATTGAAAGTTTCCTATTTTGTTCAACTACCTAGTCTACGCGGTCCTTATAATACCTGCTTGTAACAAGTAAAATTTTGCAAAAACATTTGAGCACAACTCCGCAAATCTACTCCTAATTTTCCCCAGAGAAAGAGATAGTTCCACAAGAAAACTAGAAATAGAGCAAGATTCAATGGAAATAGACAGAAAAGAAAAGAAAGCAGATTTGTGTGGACCTCAAATATTTAAACAAGGTAAAATGACACGAGTAAACACTTCGCAATAAAGCTATTCCAAATTCAATATCTACGAATTGTTCAAACTTCCAAGGCTCAACCAAGCAATATCTTCAAGACAATCCTACTGTGCTACCAAAAATCGCTGCGTAAACTACCACGTACGAGACTCCACTTTGACTAGACAATAGATGCCAACGATTGCATTCAAACAGAACCTTTAAAAGACTTGACAATTTCTGATTGAAATAACACGGAAAATCACTTTAAAGATAAAGAAGCTATTCTGGTCCCATCAAAATACCAAAGATTTTCTGAACCCTCTTGACTACTAGATTGTTCCACGGCGTGACTACAAACAGAGGCTCTCTTTCAACAACCCAATAGCAGTTCCCAAACGTTGCACAATAACGAAATTTACTACTAAAATGCTCTTAAGGCTTTTAAACACTAGCGCTTCTATGGCAAAATTTTAATAGAAATTTCTATCGGGCAACAAGAACAATAAGAGCAATCTAAAAATCCCAAAATTACTTGCCAAGGATGATACTATCTAAACCACTAGCTAAGCAATTTAAACAAAACAAAAAATGAAATGCATAACTCACAGGACCATGACAAAGAGGCTGAAATCTTTATTCTAGCAAGCCATCTTGCAAGCAATCGTTCACGCTTTCTTCTTTACAAATGCTCTTCTCCCAAGACTCAAAGTGTCTCCAAGAGCCCAAGTGCTAACTAGTAGCCTTCAAAATGTGATGTATGAGACCCCAAGTGTGATGTGTGAAGTCCTTCAAAATTCCTCCCTTCCTTCCCCCTTGAAGCCTTTTTATAGGATTCCAAGGTAGGTAGGGAAGTTACAAATTTAAAAATATCTTACCTAACTTCTCTCCCAAGTAACTTGACCAACCAATTAGGAGGTTACTTGCCCAACAAGTTAGGAGGTTACTTGCCCAACAAGTTAGGTAAGTTACAAAATATCTTGGGTGGTTGCCACAACAAAAGAGATAAGGTAGTTGACAAGTGGCCTTGGCAATCTCAAAAATATATATATATGAATACAAGCTATAGTACTCCATACATATTTATCCCTTTGATTTTGCTTCTTCCAAATGAGATATTAAGTCTTCTAAATGATATATAGGGAAGTTGCAATTTCCAAATATTCAAAAGTATCTCCAAAAATATCTCCCCTAACTTTTCTCTCAAGTAACCCGGCTAACCAATTAGAAGATTACTTTCTCAACAAGCTAGGAGAAAGTTACAACAATTAAAATTTGCAACTGATAAGTGTTTACATCATACATATCCTCAAGATTTTGGTTTTTTTTAATATAATTTAAATATGTAGGTAAATATCAACATTTATATTCAATAATTATCCTTGAGGCTACGTTTCATTCATCATCATTTCATTTTTTTAAAAAAAACACTTCACAGGACAACAAATACGTTAGCTTTATGGGAGGATAAATATATTTCAAATGTAAGGCTTTCTAACGTGGTTAACCGCGTTGCTTAATGCTCCTTCTGTGCACAGCTCCCTCCCGTGATTTGTGTTGCTTCTCCACCGAACAGCTCTGTTCGTTATTTCTCTGCCACCGCTCTGCATCTGATTGGCCCAAAGGTCACGATTGCTGCCATTGGTTTGTTGCTGACGTCGCCGAAACCCTGCAGCTGCTTTGCTACTGCCATCTCCATGTCTTCCACGTCTGCCATGGTTGTGTGTCATCTATTGAACTCTCCACAAACACGATTGCAGTTCGAACAGCTTTTTCGCAGAGCTCGGTATCAGTTATATTAACGGTGAAATGACTTGAATTTGTGAACCCTCGGCAATGGTGCCTTGCCCCTATTCGTGGACAGCGTCCAAGTCCGGCGCATTCGTATTTTTGTTTTGTAGTTTTTGCTTGGAACTGTCCGAAGTTGCAGGCAAAGGCATAGGCATAGCAACCGACTGCGTTCTGACCCTACTTCATTCATTTTCTGTAGTCTTTGGCCAGGAAATTAAGCTTACTGTGGAAACAGAACAAAGAAACCCTCTGTGGCAAGTGTTTGGCAAAATTCCAAATAGAATATGGAGTGATTTCTGGTGTTTTCTTAGTAAATTTTAGCAGCAAGCATCACTGCGTTTTTGTTTCCATTGATACTGCGTTTTTCTTTTTTGTGTTTAACCCTGTTTCTGCAAGTATTCAGTAACTGTTTCTTCTTAACACAGAACCCATTTTCCCTGTTCTTGGCTTCTGTAAAAGCAGGACCAACATCATTTCATGCTTGATATATTTATGTGACCAGGCCCTGTATGTTCTATGTCTACCACCGTTATTGAACCAGTCTAAGTTTGGTTAAATGTAATATGCTGAGATATTACATTCTTTGCCTAATGTAGGATTAAATTAAATATGTGTTTTATCTCCATGAAACTTATCCGAATTCCAGCACCCATTTAATTCTTATTCTTCTTAAGTAAATTGAAACTCCTACTCCATGTAGTGGCTGAAAATGTGCCAACAGGCACCTATCCCAAACATTCCTGCCACTGAGATGATGAACATCATTAACTCCTTTGATGAAGGGACCAATAATTTTATCACAAAGGTTTGTGGTGTACCAATCACCTTTCCCATTAATGAGGATACCTTATGTGATCTCTTTGGTGTTTCCACTGAAGGAATGAAGGTCGTCAACCAACCAGCTAATGAGGTAGGCCACTCTGAGGAGGTAAAGGCATGGTCTAAAGCTCATCATGGCCATTCTAGATTATTCCTAGAGAATTTTAAAGTTTCCAAAGCAAGGGAGGCCTATTCCTTATGATGAGTCATGATTTGTTAGGCCCTAATATTGGATACCTAATATTGAAGCCCCGATGTTAGATACCCAATGTTGGATCCATGAAGCAATGTTGGATACCCGATGTCATCTCCTCTAGTCTAGCCTCTAAATACAACACTTGGGTGAATAGTTGAATATGTAATAGGTACTAGAGAAGATAGTTTTAGTTATTAGTTTTTAATAGTCTTTCTTAGAGTTCTGTTATTCCTAGTGCATGCCCCAGTGTGATGTTTGTAATCATACAACACCTTTGTTTGAGTGTGATGTGCTTGGACACATTACATGATTGGAAATAAATATTGAGATTACTATCATCATTGAAAAATCCACTTACATTATTATTGATTTTAATTATTAAATATTTACTATTTTCTTTAGTTAAATATTTTTATTTATTGCTATTTACTATTCCTATCATTAAGTAAAATGTGTATGCCTTAATCACGAGCATTTAAGTGTAAGTACTTTGTAATCCAATAGTGTATTGTTTGGCACACCTAGTGATAAAGGCTTGGTAGTCCTAGAAGTAGTATCATGAAGTCCAAGATGTATACAGACAATTAAAAGCAGATACCCATTGCATGTAGGCTAGTTTAGATTTTACTCTCCATTTTTCAGTAGCTTAATTAGTTTAATTCTTTGGTATCATTAGGAGTAGCATAGAATTAGACAACATCATATGTCTCATTTTGGACTAAACTATATGTGACAAAGCTACCACTAGCCCAAGTGGGAAGACAATGAACTATGATCAAAGCATAATGATCTAGATACCACAACTAGTCATATCCATGGTATTTGACAAGATCATGTGTGAATGCTTATCATTTGTATGGTTGTAAGTAGGGGTACCTTGCCACTTATCATTGGCACCATTGTTGTGGATGCTGCTAGTTATCTAGATTAGTTATATCATACATGATCAATGTAAGGTATTAATGATATATCTTTTAGAAACTATTAGCTCACACATACCATAAACCAACAAGAATGTCTCTCTCACACAGAAATGACTATGCACTATATAGCAAATACATTCATTAGAGAAATAATGAGATATATGATGAAGAAAATTGGAATAACCAACTTTATGCAGGGTGATGAGTCATTGTTGGCTAGTTTCATTGATAAGGCCTTGTCAAAGCAATCGACCATGTCAAAAAGGCCTTGTCCATGAGGCCCCTTCTACACATTTTGACTTGCGTAAAAAATGCCTCATTGATGTGGTTTCTTTCTATTTCCTATAAATATGTGCATAGCCATCACATTTATGGGGAGTCCAAATTTCAATTGAAGTAAAGCTCTTGCATTTTTTTTTCATTCGAAAGTTAGAATTTTCTTCCTGAGTGCCCATAGCAAGAGTTATTCAGTGTACAGATCTTTATTCAAGCATTATTGTACCTGAGCATGATAGTATGTGCAATAATAAAGATAAGCTTTTTGATAAACCTTGCAGCACTTTGGATAGATTAGCTCTTTTATTTATGCATTCAATGTTTTCAATTATTTTTAATTATTTCAGAATTATTTCCCAAAAATTGAGTTAATGAGAATTATTAACCTAGATAGATTGAATACATAAGTACAACCACTTCAAGTATAACATGTATTCACTTGGTATTCTTAGTAGTGTTATCACTAGGTATGCCTAGTAGCACAACATTTGGTCATCCAACAGTGGATACGTGGGTTCAGGATGTTTACAAAAAGTGGAATAGATAATTATGTTAGGATTAGCTTAATAGTAGTTAGTTAATTAATTTAGATTAGTTAATCCAATTCCTTTTACTTACGTCTCAAGCACCCAAAACATAAAATACAAAATGATAAAAATCCATCACCTCAGTTATACTTAACCATACCAACATGCATCACAAGTGTAATTGGGAGGATAACGATTGACCTTAAAGATAGATTCACTTCCTAAAGGGCTAGTGCATTGGAAATGATAAAGTCTATGAAATTTAACTGAGTCATACATAAAAGCTTTATGATTCCTATGGTTGGGCATGGGGGTACCTTGTCACTCATCATTGGTGCTGTTGTCGAGGACTTTATTTGTGGAACATGCACTATTTAGGTATAAGTGAATACCAATAATATTGTTGTACAAACCTAGAGGTCCATATCATTCCCACTATAAATAAATTATAAAAGCACATTGACAATTTCATTTTATCTTGCAAAATGTCTTCTTCTTCTCATAAGCATGAAAATATGAAACCATTGGTTCCACAAGAATGCAAGGTGGTATACACTCATCAAGATGAGTTTGTACTAAATTTCACCTTCATCCTACATTAGGATGAACAAATGTGATGGTGTGATAAGGAGGGAAATGTTGTTTTGCCCCCTGATAGGTCTATGGTAGGAATGCTAATTAAAATCCTTAAGAAGTTGGACATAGTAGATCTTCACAAAGAGTACATTGTGGATTTATATGACACTCAAAACTATCATCCCACTAAAAAACAATGTAAGTGAGACAAACGTTAGGAGAGACTTCATGAAACCACAAAGGGGAAACATTGCACTAACCCCTTGTTCCTACTAGATCAAGAGAACAATGATGAACCTCCCTTAGAAGGTTTTCAACATGAAGATTCTTGACCTCTCACTAATGATGATGAGGGTGTGAACTTGACCCTATGATCAACTATTCATAAACCAAGTTCAAGAAAGAGTGATAGCCAAAGTAGGGACTCAGGTGAACATTGCAATAACAAGGGATCTAATGGTGGAGATCATAAAAAGTGTAAGATTGGTGGCAGACACCGTAGTGGTGGTGGTAGTCCATCTTCCTCTTCATCCTCTTGATTTGATTCTGAAAATTCCTTTTCATCTGATGGTTCTCATAGAAACCATCATCGAAACAACCATGATGAAGGTGATCAACGAAATCATAATGATTGTGAAGATCACCAAAATTGAAGGGTTGGTCAAAACCATCCTCAGTATCATCAACATAGCGATGATGATGAACCGTTACTAGTAACTCAAAGTATGCTTAACATTGTAGAGGTAGTGAGAATTCCAACTAGGCATATGAAGGATAGTTGGATCAAGTTCCTAAACATGAATAATATCTCAAGATTTGACGGTGGATATCATTGTGATTTACAGACACATCTACAAGATTTTCAAGATGCATGTGCCTTACAAAACATCTAGAACGAGTTGTAGAAACTCAAGCTTCTCCCAAGGACACTCATTACGAAATCTATCTGAAAATGGAGTACCATGTTAGAACTATTCAATGATAAATATCAAACATACTCTAGAGTGTCTAACCTAATATGGCAAATTTAAGGTTAGAAAAAAGGAGCATATGAACCCTTGGATGCCACCATGGGTTGATATTATTTCCTTTTACATAGATTTCCTACCCATGGTTACTCTCAGAGGGAACAACTTCACCAAATCATAGATGGGCTCAGGGTAGAAACAAGAAGAACCCTTAGGGTGTATGGACAAGGGAGGTTGTCTAAAATGAGAGCTCATTAGATATAGACGCTAATCAAGTAGGTAGAAAAAGAAGAAGGTGAGTGAAAAAAAAGGGAGAGTGCTGAAGAGTATAATAGGGATCCATCCTTCAAAAAAACCAAAGGTCTAACATTGCAATGAAGAGGATTCACCATTTGATGATGTGGTGAACAAAAAAACCTTGCCTATCCAAAAATATATTTCTGAGATTATAGCCAAGGTTGATCAATGATGAGACTCTTGGGATGAAAATTTTTAAATATCTTTTAAAATTGCTAAAGAATCCAAAGAGAAAAATAGTGATTGTAATCATAGATGGCAAAAGGAAGCTAAACATGCCTACCAAAGAGGTAAGGGCAAAGCTGCTACAATAGAGGAAGTTATGAATTTTGACTTTGATGATGAAACTAAATGTGAAATCTATCAATATGAACATCGAAAGGGATATTTCCCTATGGTGTCATACTTATAAGAGCTTAGAGTGTACACATTAAACCCTCACATAGCACATAGGCAAGCTCCAAGATGATTGCCATACCCTCAAGGTAGTCCAAGACAATTCCACCAGCAACAATAAGCTTACTACCCAAGTGGAACTCCTCCAAAACCTTATGAATAGTACCAATAGTGGTACCAACCACAATCATAGGGAATTCCACTACCAAGGTAGAAGTACCCATATAGGCAACTAGATCCATACAAGTACTGTGTTCAACAACGCATCTCCCCTAGAAGTTCAACATGTCATGCATCATTCTAAAATCACTATTACCCTCCAGAGTACCACCAAACACATTCACCATCCACTTAGGGGGAAAAACCCATATCAGTATCCTTATCATCCTCCACATCCCTCTACACCTACACCTCCACCTTCAACTCAATTACCTCTTGCTCCGTCCATGCAGGTGAAATTCCTCAATAGCCACAACAAGGAAATGCTACAAGGGTTGTACACTCACAACCAGTTTTCCAACCAAGTGTTCTAGATAATTGATCAAGGTAATGACATTTCTTCTAGCCTAGTAGTCCCCTCCAGGCCTCACAATCTATTTCGGTTAACCACCCTACATCTTTAGTACCCTCATCCTTTGCATCAAATACCTTTGAGCACACTTCAAACAAAGTGCCTCCTAGGATCTATGCTATGATTCTAACTCATGCTATTTTTGACTAGATAAAGGTTGGCAACATTCCTACAAAAATATTTGATCTAAGAAGTCCACTCATCTTTCTACAGATTGCTAGACAAGAGCCATGTAAGGCTCTTCTTGAGTCTGGTTCTAAAGTTAACCTCATCTCTCATGATATATACAAACCTTGAAACCTACCACCTCTTAATAAGGGAAACATTTGTTTAGAATTAGCAAATTAGTTGATTACGGTCCCTTTGGGATTAGTAGAGGACATTGTGATCATAGTTTGCAAGTGGTCCTATCCAATTGATTTTCTAGTAATCAAGGTGGACAACCACAAAAGTGACTTCCCCATCATCATGGGAAGGGCTTGATTAAGCATCTTCAATGTGCAAATATTTTTAAGGAACCTATCTCTTGAAATATCTAAGTAGAATTTATTAGGAAAAATTGAGAAGAAGCATATTCCATGCATCATGTATAGTGACAAAAGGTGCAGTTGTATGCAAAATATTTGGTCTATCAAAAGCACATACATTAAGACATGCAATCAGTGTCAATAAGAAGTTAATATTTGATGGCTTCTATACATAGTAGCCACAAAGTAGGAGGGCACCCAATGGCTGATAGCTAATTCAAATAGTAGCACAATATGCATGGAACCAACTAAGAGTTTAACTTATGCATATGTAGAAGGCATGAACAAAATTGAACAACTCCATTCCCAACTCTCTAGTGAAGATGATGATAACTATTGTGGAGAGTTGGTGATCCCTACTCACTTCAAGTAGGAGCCCTTAGAACTAAAAAATTTACCATTCAGAATGGAATATGCATTTTTAAAGAATGGTAAATCAATCATAATTAATGCCAAACTGCCAAACTTGCTCCTAAATAAAAAGAAAACTTGTTAAAATAAATGGTGAATAGCCTTTACTTCACCATATCTAGAACTAATAGGCATCGATCTAAAGATATGGTAGCACTGCATTTACACTAACCTGGCCATGAAGCCTAAAAGGTAGTTGCAGAGGTGACTAAACCCAAAATTGAAGGAAATCATTAAGGGGAGATAGAGCAACTCCTCAAATTAGGGTTTATCTATCCAATCACGGATAGTAAGTGGATTAGCCCACTTGTAATTGTATCTAAAGATGGTAAATGGTGGGTTTGCATTGACTTTAAGTTGTTAAAAATGGCAACATTTAAGGATCACTTTCCTTTGTCATTCGTGTATCAAGTATTAGACATCATATCCAGGCATTGTTATTATACTTTCTTGCATGGTTATAGTGGCTATAAACAAATCCAAATTGCACTAGATGGCCAAGCCAAGATAACATTCATGAGTCCCTAGGGGACTTTTTCATATTGTAATATGCCATTTGGTCTATGCAATGCCCTTGCAACATTTCAACACTTGGTCCTTAGTATCTTTCAACAACAAATTGGTAGTGGTGTTGAAAGTTTTCATTGATGACTTCTCCACCTATGGAGCTACATTTGAGTAAGCCTTGGACCAACTTGAGCAAGTACTAAAGAGATGTGTTGATACAAACCTATGGTTCAATTAGAAAAAGAGCCATCTCATGGTCGAAGAAGGCATTGTGCTAGGGCACTAAATTTTGCAGAAAGTGATTGAGGTAGACTCAAAAAAGATAAGGGTCATCCAAAGAATAACACACCAACTAGAGACCATCACAGATATTTGGTCATTCCTTGGACACACTAGTTACTACTAGTGCTTTATTGAGAATTTCTCTAGGATCGCTAAACCATTAGTAGAACTTACAAAGAAAGATGCACCTTTCATTTAGATCAATGAATGTGAAAATGCATTACAATAATTAAAATAAAAACTCATAAAAACACCAATCCTACGAGCACCTGATAGGTTCAAACCATTCCATATCATGACAAATGCATCTAACTATGCTTTGGGAGTCGTTCTCATGAAAATGGATGATAAGAAATGTCCATATTATATCCATTATGCAAGTCAAAGAATTTTGGGGGAATAGTTAAATTACACCACCATGGAAAAAGAATTAATGATAATGGTATATGCACTAGAAAATTTTAGACATTATGTGCTAGGTTACAAAGTATTTGTACATATGGACCACAATTCAATTTTCTTCCTTATGAATGAGCCGACAGTGAGTCCTCATGTTATACGGTGGCTTGTGATCTTACAAGAATTTGATATTACTATGATAGATTAAAAAGGGACCAAGAATGGGATCACTAACCATATTTCTTTCTTATGATGGGATAACAAACAAGAGGAGAGTCCACTCTCTAATTAGTTTTTAGAAGAACTCCTCTTTATTAAAGAAATAAATGAACAAACATCTGAAAAAGTAGTATGGTATAATGGAATCCTTACATATCTTCTCACTGAAGAGATGCCACAAGACTAGGATTTTAGGAAAAAATAAAAATTTCTTTATTGAGTCAAATACTTCATGGAAATTAATGGACACCTTTACAAGGTGAGTTCCAATGGCCTGATCCGTTAGTATGTCCCTAACGAAGATCAACTACACATTTTCTAGGATGCTCATAAAGGACCTTGCAAGGCCACTATGTAGGGTGATGCATGGCCATAAAAATCCTAATGGTAGGATACTATTGGCCCACAATCTTTAGGAATGCCCACTAGTTTGTGAAGTCTGGTGAATGTTGTCAATGTGATGAGGGGATGACTACTCATACGGATGATCCTCAACAATGGATTCAGCTACTAGAACCTTTCAACATATGGCATGTTGACTTCATGTGTCCCATCACACTCATGTTTAACAAGAAAGAATATATTATAGTAGCAATTGACTATTTCACAAAATGGGTTGAAGTGGCAGCCATTATAGATTACACATCATCCATTGCTACTAGATTTATACAACATATTGTCAATAGATTTGCGGTGCCACGTTCACTAATTTCTAATAATGGTACTCATTCAATAGGTGTCACATTTAGAAAATTAATGTAACACTTGGGGGTAAAACATAAATTAACAACACCTTACTACCCCAAGCCAATGATCAAGGAGAGGTAACCAGCCAAGATATTACTAAAATATTAATGTGAACCATTAGCAACTATAGGAAGGATTAGAGCACAAACCGTTATGATGCTCTCTAGGCTTATCAATTATCTTGGAAAATTCCTATTGGATATTCTCCCTATGAGTCAGTGTATGGAAAACTTCCAACAGTCCTAATTCAATCTAACCTTTGTACACTCTCAACAGCTTATGTCTAAACCTTGACCTAAATTGAGCATATAAGGAGATATTGATCAATCTAAATGTGCTAGAAGAAAATAAATTAGTGGACCTATCTTTAAATGAGGTGAACAAAGAATTCAACAAGTGATTCCATGACCTTAGAACTAGGAAAGTAAGGTGGCAATCAAGAGATAAGGTCCTTTACTAGAACCCTACACATGTACCTCAAAAGGAAAAATTTCAAACATTGTGGAAGGGATCTTATATAATTGATCAAACCTTTCCCTCTGGGGCCATGATAATTTACAAACCTAATAGCCCAAATAAAAAGTAGTTGGTTAATATCTAACAAGAAAAACCTTTCCTAGAACCAAGATTGATGAATGTAAATACCCCCTTACCTAATGGACATCCATGTTCTATTTTTTCGATCTCCTCCTTTCAACTCAGTCATGGGGGAGATGGCCATCCATGCTGATGATTACCATGGCCTCTCAGGTTTTCTACCCTTTTTGTTTTTCACATTTTTGATTTTACAAATTTTTGATTTTTAAATTTTTCTAATTTTATACCATTTTTAGTACATTTTAATTTTCTTGATTATTTTACTCTTTTCTATAGATTTTTTACTTTATTTTATCTCTTTTGTTTTTTAATTAAGTGTGATATTTTCTCATTCTTGCTAATAAATCTACTTTATTGTCACAAGACACAATGTTGCTATTTTTGTTTATAGATGATGGTTTCTGCTTAATGTGCAAGTGTTGGTGTCTAGTTTCTATTTTTTAGTTTTGATGTCTAATAACTTTGACATGGTTTATTTTTCATGGGATAAGAAGTGAGTCCACATCATCCACCCATCTAATTAACTCTATGGTTTTCCTTATTCTAGGAATTTGAGGTCCCTTTTTCATTAAAGAAAATTTTAATCAATCAGTGACCTTGGTAGTTCTAGAATTGGAAAGGATCCAAAGGTTTGTAAAGGATTTAACTTCAAGGGAACTCAATACACTTTGTACTCTTCTTCTTACTTGAGTGATTGAGTGTTTTTCATAGACTTCTTATCATTCCGTACCACCCAATGATAAGAATACAAATAACGATGTTGCATGACGTGGTTCCCATCATTCAAAAAAGAAATAAGAAAAAAAATAACAATGATGGGAATTTAAAGCACATCCCTTCAACATAAATAAAGTCCTCACATGATGTGGTTCCATTTCAAAGAAAAGAAAAGAAAAAAAACAACAATGGAAATTCAAAGCACATCCCTTAGACAAATAAAAGGGCTACAAGCACTATTTATGGGACTTGAATGACATACACCTATGCCTTAAGGTTCCCACTAACTAAGCCCCCCTCTCTCTCTTACTTCCTACCTCTCTCTCCTCTTGTGGAATGGTGGTTGTCTTGTGGGGGCACTCTTCTATCTTAAGTGGGTGGATCAGTCTTAGAGTGATGATGCAAAGTTACTAAATGTGGATGGTTTTGGTTTGGACTAAGGATGGAACTTGTTGGGTCATTTTAACCAGAAATCCACAAGGGACTTCTTATGGCCTCAATTTGGAACTCCGTTCCACCTTCTCTATCATCCATCCATGCTAACATAACTCACCTCACTACCAGGTTCTATGTTATGCTCTATGTCTTAGATTGACATATTAGGATTCTTAAGTGGATTCTCTTGGGTTGGTCCTTAACTTGTCATGATCATTAAATCAACTATGGGATCCACAGACTCCTTAGTTGAGGAAATGCAAGGGTAAAACGAACATGAACTTGCTATGGGGAGGACCCACTTGCATAGCTTTTGGGTTGATTAGTTAAGGTTCCTTGCCTTTGACATCATCACAATCTTATATTTTGTATTTTCCATTTTGTAATCCGCTCAATACTCCTTAATCTTTCATTCCATTCATTCATTAACATCAATTTTTTCCATTTTTTAAAATTTATGAACTTCACCATCCTCTTCTCATGATTTCATACTATTCTTGGTCTTCTAAGCTTTCATTTGATCTAAATTTCATCAAAAAATTCCTTGTATTCTTAAATTTTGACAAAAGTCAATGAATGTCAATGGTGGTCAACAACTACATCATCAAGGCATTGTCAACATAGCTGACCCTGTTGACAAGGCCTCATCATTGAGGCCTCATTAACACAATACAAAATTACTATATATACCATTCGACACTTTGGAATTTATTGTGATTTTTTCATAACACAAGGGGAATTTTTGTAATTTTTCAAAGCCCACAACCTTCCAAAGCTCATAACTTTTAAATTTATCCAAATCATTCCATTTTTCAATCTTGCACTTACCCAAGGTAAGATCTTTATCATGGGGGCGACAAATCCTAAGGTTTTTGATGCAATTTTTGAAAATTTTTTCTAACTCCCCTAAGGGTTAGTAACTTTAATCATACATAAACATCAACTTTTTCCAGGATTAACCCTTCCAACAACATTTGGGATGATTTATCAATGATAATACATAAATATAAATAACAATTAAGTTGAGTAAATTAGCCATAATCATAGCTTAGCCAAGTGTAACTACCCTCAAGAGTAAAGGTATCCCAATTGTTTTAGGGTTACACAATAATTTCTAATCCATGGTTCTATTGTGATTATAGATGGCACCCAAACAAAAAAAACCATAGGAAGGAGAACCCTTGCAATAATGGGAGAAATGACCTAGAGCTATAAGGGCCTAGTAGAAACAAGGCCAAAAATAGTAAGAGGTAACCCATGCAATGGGATCTCTTCATGAGGAACCAAAAGTGGAATCTATTCAATAGATTCTAGAAGAAGAAGTGACTACTGAACAATCTCAATGAGGAGAAGTACATGGACCTATGCCTAGGCTTGAGGTCACTCTAACAATAGCCTCCCTAGACATCATCAAGTCCCAAGAGCTTCAAAGATCAGTTCTTCAAGAAATAAACTTTGGACCATTTCTGGAGAAAGCTCTAGAAGATGTTAGAACATAATTGTAAGCCTCTTCCATGTGGCCAATCATCATGACTAGTGCGAAGTGGTACATGTGAGAGACCTATCTCTTCTGGAATATCCAAAGGCTAGGGTCCATTGTGAAGATCCAGGACATTCAAGTGTTCTATTTGGTAGAGGCCATTACATAGGCACTAGGGTTTCCTAACATCAAAACATAGTTGGTAGAAATATTAACAAAACATAACCTTGAGGTGAAAAAGGAGTGGATCTAGCAATGTTATGGGGTGAATCGTAAGGAGTATGACACACCCACACTAGTGCAATGAATATATTTCAAGATTACGCCCTATCACCTCAATCTAATGATGAGGTGAAGTAAGTTAACTACCTTATCCACTCGTGCATGCATTCCTCTATGTGGAAAATTTCCTATTAACCTTCCACAGCTAATCTATTTGGATATTGAGAGGTATTTCAAGGAGAATGAATGTGGAAGAAGGACCCTACCCATTCCATGCCTAATAAGAAAACTTTTTAAAAGGGTAGGTATTGTTTGCTATTCTAATGACACTCTCAGGCATACTTCCTTAGCCTCATCAGTAGAAATTATGTAGGAAAAAATTCCAATAGGCATCTAAGTAGAGGTGTTCCTACCACCACCACCCACTTAGGAGACAACACTAGAGGCCCACGTAGTCCTTGAGCATTTGTGACAAGTCCAAGTGTAGCTCTTGAGTGAACAAGAATAGGAGGCAAGAACAAGTGGGATGGATCCATCTGCATACCAACTAGTAATGAGTCACTTTAATGAGGTGGCCTGAACAGTTAACCAGATGGAGAGGGGTGGTTCCATTTTCTCTACCCAAAGAACATAGATACATATGAGATTAGATCCCAATGCTTGGAAGGTGATGGTGTCACTAGAAACACATCATTTATTCCTAGAAATCTCTAGGAATGTCACCACTTTCTTAGTGAGGTTAGAGGAAGGTGAAGAGACAACTATCTTGGTGATGCAGCACCAAGGGTAAGAAATAGTGGTAAAAGTGGTAGCTAACTATGTAGCTAAAGAACTAAATGCATTGGTGGCATTTGTACTATACGTATCTGCACTCCAAGATGTGTAGACATTTGTAGGCATAATCAACAAAAAATTGAATGTAGCCTAGCATGAACAACTACTGGAAAGATTGGTGGGAATCAGGCAACTAACTCCAGATATCTTTGATCTTCTAGAGAACATCACTGCAACCTAGTTGAAGCTACTAAATGAAAGGGGAAAATGCATCATCCTGGAAGGTCAACTAGAAATTTCCTAAGAGCAAAATCAACACTTGGTTGTAGAGGTTGCTAAACTTCATGCCTGACATACAAAGCAAACAATCTTTAGCCCAACAATGACAAGAGATAAAGCTATCAAACAACTTCAAGAAATAACTTCAAAATGTTGAGGAGGAAGAAATGATGACCATTTTCAAATAGTCCATTGTAGAAGCTAAAACACATTTAATTAAAAATAAATTAAATCAGATGCACCAAGAAAATGAGACACTAACCACAAAAAATCGTTTCTTACAAAATGTTGATGCTCAAAGAGATCAAATGTAGGAATTCATTCATCAATAGTAGGAATAGCTTGCTAGAGTCAACACTGAATTAAGAAAATTGATCATAAAGAATCAAAATATATCAATGGAAGAGGTTCACACCTTCCAACAAAAGTCTGCCATTGAAATCACCACCTAGAATAATGAAGCTCTCAAATTTGAAAGGGTGAAAGATCACTACAGGGACCAAGTTGTCTTGTAAAAATAAATTAATGAAAAAGAAATTTAGATGGTAAAGGCTAAAGTTAATGAAGCCCTCTAGCAACTCTATCAAGGAAGAGAGATGTGGCAGCACATCCTTGATGGGATTAATACTACAACAAAGTAGAGATCCACTTGAAGGAGTTGCAGATCGAAGAAATGATAGAATATATGAAGTTGGCCAATATTTGTTATGTAAACCTGGTAATGCTAATAGCTAGATTACTATGGTCAAAATGGAAGAAGTAGGTGGTTAGTTTGTATTTGCTATATGAGGTCAAGTTCAAACAACAAAGGCACTAAGAAAAAGCTTGAGACTACTAATGTTGAAGTTGAAGTCATCAAAGAGTGATTCACAAACCAACAATCTATCATCAAGGACCTAGGCAGATGGATGAATGACTACTAGGAGCTAAAGAACATAGTGTGAGCATTTTACATTGAATAGAAAGAGTTCATTTCCTGGTTTGTTAACATCAAGGAGTTGTTTCAAGTAATCCCATGTCCTTGGGAGGTGCCCATTCCAGCCCACATTTGTGAAGTTCCATGAATGGTGCATGATCCTAGGAGTAAGGAGGAGAAAATGAAAGTGCTGCTGGATTTTTTCTGCGTCACACCTAAAGTTGCAGTGGTAGTACAACCTCAACCATAGCCAATGCGTGAAGTTAGTGAAGCTCCCTTGGAGCCTCAAGAACCACCAATTCCTAGTGCTATTTAATCTTCTTCAACAAGCTTCACATCATCAAGGAATGTGTTGTCCAAATTTTTAAAGATTTGTTTCATGGTGTTTAGTTTTGTATCCAAAACATCATCATTTTTTGTAATGTGTTGATCCATACACCTGGGCAGTCCATTTTCTTTGCCAAATTAGTTAAGTTTGTTTTGTTGAAAGAAAATTCAATCAATAATCACATACCTTCCCAATTTTGTAAAATAACTTGAGGACAAGTTTTCATTCAATAATCGAGGTATGATGAGTCATCGTTGGTTGGCTTTGTTGATGAGGCCTCATCGATGCAACCAACTACGTTGACGAGGCCTTGTCCATGAGGCCTCGTTGATGCATTTTGACTTGTGTTGATGATGCCTTGTTGACATAGTGTTTGTCCATTGCCTATAAATATGCACCTATCCACTACATTTATGGGAAGTCTAGATTTCAATTGTAGCAAAGCTCTTGTATTTCATTCCATTCAAAAGTTCACTATATGCCTGTAGTAGTTGTCCTTGATTGTATGAATCTTTATTCAAGCATTGTTGTACCTGAGCATGATAGTGTATGCAGCAATAAAGACAAGCTTTCTGATAAACCTTGCAGGACTTTGGATAGATTAGCTCTTTTATTTATGCATTCAATGTTTTCAATTATTTGTTAATTATTTTCAGTTATTTCACAATTATTTCCTAGCAATTAAGTTAATGACATTTATTAAGCTAGATAGATTAAATGCATAAGTATGACTGCTTTGAGCATAATATGTATTCACTTGGTAATCCTAGCAGCATTATCACTTGGTATGCTTAGTAGTATAATGTTTGGTTATCTAGTAGTGGATACATGGGTTCACGATGTTTACAAAAATTGGGAACAGATACTTATGTTAGGATTAGATTAATATTAGTTAGTTAATTAATTTAAATTAGTTAATCCAATTCCACTTACCTACATTTCAAGCACCCAAAACATAAAATACAAAATGATAAAAATCAGATGCCTCAGTTACACTTAACCATACCAATGTGCATCACAAGTATAATTGCAAGGAATATGATTGATCTTAAGGCTATATTCACTTCCTAAAGGGCTAGTGCACTAGAAATGATAAAGTCCATAAAATTCAACCAAGTCATGTATGAATTCTTCACAATTCATATGGTTGGGCATTGGGGTACCTTGCTACTCATCACAAGGATTTCTTATGATCATGATCACCCTACAAACACTTAAAGACTACATTCACCTAAGGTAGATAATCTTGGAAGAAATGACGTAAGTCCTGGACTAGGGAAGGCCTCAAGGCCTAAGACCTCCTCAAAAACTAGAAACAATAAATTAAGGGACCTTAAAGAACACAATAGAAACTATAGAAATTCTTCTATTTTATCATCTTTCTCTTTCCCTTCAATGTCTAGTTCTGATGAAGATGAATGTAGGTATGGAGATAAGGCCCTATTAAAGGTTTGGACTAAAAATTGAAATCAAACCCATGGAAAAATTCAAAGACATCACCATGAATGTAGAAAGCATCATCATGATCAAATGAATAGAGATAGAAATTTTCCTCATAACTTGTTTGATGATGATGAATCCTTATTGGCCACTAAGAGCCTAATGCATATCATAGAGGTTCTTATGATATCTTGCAGGCATTACAAAAAGAGTCATCTACCTAAGCTTGACATGAATAATATTTCTAAATTTGAGGAGGCTATGATTAGTATCTGCAACATCATTTTCAAGCCTTCCATGATGCTTGTGCTTTCTACAACATTGAAAATGAATGGCAAAAGCTTAAACTCTTTCCTAGGATACTAATTGATAAAACTAAAGTGTGGTATAGATCACTAAGACAAAATTCAATCTAATGATGGTTCACAACACTAGAACATTTTAATAAGAAATACCACACCTATGTGAGGATGTCCAATTTGAGGAGACAGATCCAAGAGTAGAAGAAAGAACAACATGAATACTTGGACATGGCCTTAGATAGATATTATGCCTTACTAAATAGATGCCCAAGCCATGGTTTCTTTGAGGAAAGGAAAATTTTTCACATCATAAATGAACTTTGCAATGAAACAAGGGAGACCCTTGGGATGTATGCCCCAGGGCAATTATACAAGCTCAAAGCCCATCAGATCCGAGAGCTAATCAAATGTGTGAAAAAAGAAAAGGAAGAGATATGCAAATGGGAGAATGTCGAGAAATATTAGTGGGATCCAACTCTTCAACCAAAGGAGGTCTAGATCTATGGTAAGGAGAATAAAACCACTATGGATATGGTGATTCCTTAACAAGCCTTGCTGATACAAAAGTCCATTGATAAACTTAAAGCAAAGTTTAATAGGATATCTAAATAGATATATAAAAAGGTTGCAATTCTCATTGAGATGGTTAAGGAGAGGACCATGCAAAATAAGTAATGTGATCATAATTAGCAAAGTATATAGAACAAAGAAACAACTAGGAACATGTTTTGAAAAATTAAAAAAAATGGCTAAAGAAAGTGAGACTATAAACTCAACCACAGATGAAGATAATGAATGCGACATCTACATATATGACCATAGAAGGGGCCATTACCCAGTCTTTTTACAACTATAGGAGTATTGGATATGTTCCTTAAATCTTAATTTTGTGCAAAAGCACATGCTCAAGAGATTCCCCCTCCCACAAGGTAATTATAGATAACCCCATAATCGATCATACCATCCTAGGGGGACTTATTACTAGCCTCAAAATGGTCATCAAGCACAATGGTAACAATCATAGTCGTGGGGGAGGCCACCACCAAATTATCCCTATCTATTGAAACCACATAGATATTATGTTCAACACCCTATTTCCCCAACTAGTTCTACATCCTCTACTTCTAATCGGCACTACCACTCTCCTAGTACCATCAACCCATGACATATTTTGAAGGATCGCCACCTTATGCCTCGTACCATCCATCTTACCCTTGATATTCTCATACTCCACCTCATCATATGTCACTACCAACAACATAGGAAGGTTCAACACCCCAACATCAAAAAATGAGTGTCATTTGTGTTGCAAATGTGCATAAACATGTTGACACCAGTGGGACTCAACTACAACATAGGAAACATCCTTTTTGAAGGAAAGGTTGTTAGTTGAAGCAAACCACACATGGACCCACTGCATCATCCAAGCTAGCACAATGTCAATATAGTGCACCATCTTCCTTGTCTCAACCACTGTCATCTAATCTTACACAAGGACCACCATCCATCATTACTCTAATTCCAAACACAAACAATGAATCCCATAGTCTCAGAAGACAAAAAAAATCCATGCATAACATATCATGATCAAGGGCATAATTGTGGGCTAGACATCCATAATGTTAACACACCTCATACTTGGATCCATCATACATGTAACAATCAAGTGTGTAATTAACAATTTTTCTACCCAGCCAGCACACCACCAACAGACACCCAGTGGCTAGGGAATGAACAGTTGCCAATGTTTCATACATGCATCTATCCTATTTACCCACTTGTTAATCCTTGTCATGGCCACATGTTTAGTCATGTGGGTTACCTCCATTCTAATCTTCAAGCTTCTTAAGTGCTTTTCATCTTTTTATTTTATAATTTTTTGTCATTTTCCTATTTCCTAATCTAATTTTTCCTATTTCTTCCAATTTTTTTATAGTTGTTATTTTCATTTTCTTTGTTATGAAATCTCACTTGTGAATAAAACAATCTTCTGACCCATTGGGGTGAGGTTTTCTCTATGTTTTCAAGTCATAAGGGACTGATTATTTGGACATTGAGAGCACAACATCCATCCCCCCATTCCATTAATAAGAGGTTCTTGCTCTAGTCAAAACGATATCCTTTTTTACAATGAGACTAAAAATAACTTCATAATCCTTGTGTCTATGTAGAAGAGTGCAAAACCAAGGAAGAATGTAAGGGGTTTGACATCAATGTAATTTGTGAATTCTCTTTGGCCACTTCTATATGTTCCATCATGTTGTTGAGGTTGTAACCATATCCTTGTAGATCTAACAAAAAATGAAAGTAAGAGTAACCTAAAATGACATTGAATAAACTTCTCTAGGTCCTACTAGAAAGACATGTACCCATGATTGAAGGTTGGTAGATTCTCAAAACTCCAATAAATAAATAAATAAATAATAAGTGTGCCATAATGAAGCTCCTCCCTTGGACAAAATGCCAAATGATGTTACTCCTCATAGGTATGATAGTCTTATGGTTGTCTGTCGAAGTGATGAAATGATGCAATGTCATTGTAATGTGGTGTGGACTTGGTTTGAATCTTGGAAAGAGAGACTTGTGATTATTTATCCATTAATAACACACAAGGTTTCATTGTGCCCATGCTAAGACCTCATGTCCCAATTTCTGCAATCCTTTCTATAGTCCATCTCATCTTGTCGTTTGGGTGATCATAACTTATGGTTTTGTGTAACATAGAGTTATTATCTTGAATTAGTGGTTTTAACATGCATGTTTTGTTTCATAGGTATGCATTGCATTCAACCCTTTTACTACCTATGGACATTTTTAGGTATGGTTACACAAGAGCATCATAGGCTAGAGCCTACTTTGGGGAGAACCCACTTGTGTAAGTTTTGTGAATTATACTTATTTAACACAACCACCTCATTTTTAACCTTACAAGCACTTAATTGTTACATTTTTTCATTTCCCTTCTATGTAACTTGATCTATCCACAAACTCAATTTCCATGCCCTTTTTCTTGCTCATTTTAGTGCTTTTCACATCAACAACTCCATATTATCACAATTTCAATGCCTCAAACTAATTTTCCACTTACCCAGAACTATGAACATAACCTCAAACCTTCCAACCAATCATAGAGCTTTAGTTTCCATGCTCAATTGCCCCATTCGATGGTTATTCATGAACCCTAATATCACCTACCTAACGTCAGGTCCAATGCAACATCATTGTTGCTCTTCCTTGTATCATCATTGGTTCATTGTAAAGTGTGATATATCTCAAAGTATAAGGATTAGTAAACAAAGCTGCATTTCATCCCTTGTAATTATTGTTCTTCCTTGTTTCCCTATGGGATTAATGTGCTTCTTGTAGGAAGGCATCTTGCTTGATCTTGTCAGGATCTTGCAGGATTGAGTGATTGGTGTTACAACACAATGCTCCAAAGTAGAGATTAAGATTGTAAAGTTTTTCAAAGCCTAGAAAATACATTCCAAGACTAATGGGATCTTGTAGGGTTGAGTGGTTGTTGTTGTAGCACAACACTCTAGAGTAGGGATTGATGATTTTATAGGGTGTGGACCCTTCAAACCACATTTGAGAGCAATAAAGCTTGGATGTGTACTTGCAATCTACCCTCCGAGTGTGGACTACCCATGTTGGGGAACCATGTTAAATTTGGTGTGTGTTGTCTTTATCTTAAAAATTTTTAATTTGGGGAACTTATTCATTCCCTTACTTTTAAGTTAAAAAATCCATAAGTGGTATCATAGCCAAGTACTCTTACATTTTACTCAGTTTTCAAGAGTGAACATGAAAGGAGAAATCAACATTAGATACATCTGGATATGCCTCATAAATCGCTATGCTCAATTCTTATATCACATATGCTATAAATGTAAGACTCTCATTTCTTTATGTACATTCAAAAATAAAGGAAAATGTGGTTGTAAAGTTGATAAAACTCATAACTATATGAATGATGTTTCCTTTGAAGAAAGGTATGGGATATTTTTCCATGAAGTTCTTTCCTTTCAAAATTTATGAATTGAGATAAAAGATGCTTTACATGCTAAGGAAATAAAAATTAAAGTTCTTAGTGATGAATGTTTTTATCTTAAGAATGAGAACTTAGACATTTAGGGTAAGATTCAAAAACTAACCAATGTGATTAAGGAAATGAATAAGAGCTTTGAAGTTAAGGAAAGAGGTAAAAAAATTTTAAGTTCTAATTTTGATTAATCTTCAATAGGATGCATGGCATGTGATGGTGGAGGCCATGTGGTCTCCAAATTTCCTAGTAATGGAAAGTTATAGTGAAAGGAAAGAAATGATGAAGTAATGATCAAGATCAGCTTCTACTTGAGCTGGGGTGATGGAGAGCAAAGTGAAGAAGAAGTGGTGGACGATGTAAAGAAGTCATACCTTGTTTATATGGCCCTCACCAATGATGATGTTGATACCTCAAGTGATGAACTTAATTAGGATGAGCAGTTTGATTTATTATGTAATGAGCTTTTAAATTTTCAAAATCTTTGTACAAAGTTGAACAAGCAAGTTAAAAAAAAAGGCTTAATAAGTTTCATTATTATACAAGAATTTCTAATCTTACAAAATAAATCTCAGAGCTAAGTGTTGAAAATGAAAAGCTAAACATGTCTTATGAGTAGGCTAAGGTAGAAATTTCAAATGTAAAGCTTTTGAATAAGAGGCTAGTCAAAGGGAAAGAGTCCCTTCAAATGGTTCTTGGACAAGGAAGAAGTCCATAAAATAAAAGTGGACTTGGATTCTATTTTCAAAAAGAAGAACTTGCACAACCTTCATTCCATCTAAAGGAATCTCCAAGGAGTTAGGGTACCCCATAAAAAGAAGCTCCTATTCATCAAAAACTACTCAAAGGTTTGATCATTCTAATCACCTTTTCTATAATAGAATCTATAATGATTGAAAACATCATTGGATGGAATCACTGAGGGGTCAACGAATGCACAGCCTTAACCCTACCTCTGCATGAGGGCCTTGCTAGAAATAGAGGTGGAGAACCCTAAACAATCTTGTCAATCAAATAGGAACTTTGCTAGTTGAAACCATGGTGATGGGTGGAACTGGGGGGTGGCATCGTTAGCTGAAATGAAAATGCAAACAGCATGAAAATAGTGCTAAGGGTCAAAGTGATGTTTCATAGTGCTAAGTGTAGAGCATAGCCACAAAATGGGGATGAGTGTAGCTAAATGTTTTGATTGAAATGAGGGGGTAACCCATGGAGACTACTATTCGAGCATAGTACAATGTGATGATGCATGAAAAATTGTAAAAAAGATGGAAGAAAAATGCAAGAAAATCCTAGAAATGGGAGAGAGAAATAGAACATCAACCCAAATAGGAGCATAGTTAACTCCAAAAGGGTCTCAAAAGGTACACAATGTATAACTAGCATAGTGGAAGCATAGTCATAGTCCTAGTGGTGTCAAGCCATGAAGTGTGGTGATCATTGTGATGAGCCATGCCTGTTGGGTTGGCCACAACAATGTACTTTGTAGTGCAGGGCTACAATGAAGTTACCATGTACAATGTGGTGCAGGGCTGCAATGGGGCCACAATGTGTGGTGCATTGCAAGGCTGCAATGGGACTGTGGTGTACCATTCATTGTAAATCTACAATAGGACCATGGTGCACCATGGGGTTCAAGGATGCCTCTCTACTAGTGTGATGTGCTCTAGGTATCATTTTCCCATAGAGCCAAGTGCCAAGATGCCAAAATGTCAAATGCCAAATGAAAGTGCCAATTTCCAACCCCCAAAACGTTGGGGTTCCAAGGGTATTTATAGGGAAAGGATTAGCCAAAAATTTAGGTTGGGTGCCACATGCTAGTGTGGTAGGTGGGACCATAAGAAAATTTCAAAAAATTCCAAAGGTAACCAAAAAAAGTTCAAAAATTTTTCTAACTCTAGTTGTTATGCTCACCCTTTGTTACGCATGGGACACATAATTTAGTAGTTAGAAAAAAATTTACAAAACTAGTGTCCTATTTTGGCTATGCTAGCTACACTCTAGAGTGTAGCAAGGGCATTGGGAGTGTAGCACAATACTTTAAAATTTTTTTTCAACTTGCTACACTCACCCTGTGTTCGAAAAAATTTTGCAAATTGCAACTTTCACAAAACTGGTGTTCCATGTTGGATATGCTAGCTACTCTCTAGACTGTATCAGGGGCAATGAGAGTGTAGAACAACACTTAGAAAAATTTTGCAACAAGTGTCATCATTCTAAAACTTAGAAAAAATTTGGACAATCTACCACCATTTTGACACTTAGCCAAATTTGTAGTCAAGATGCCAGAGCCCAAAATTTTTGTGGTATTTCATTGGCCCCTGTTTGTTGATGTCTAAAGGAGTGTCCCAAGAGATGTCAACAAAGAATTGAAAAACATAATAGCAGCCTTGGCACCAACATCACTAGTCAATAATAGATTGGGTGTCATTCCACCATGTTCAAGAGTGCTATGGATAAGGGTATGCTAGGGCAAAGTGTGTAGGTAATGTGCTATGGAGATGAAATGCAAGTAGAGGAAATAAAATGCAAATAGTGTATCCTAATGCAAGATGTGAAGTCAACATGACTAATCATGAGCATGGCATGAAGTGGCCTTAAAACATTAACCTTTCATTAGAGTGCTTATGAGAGAGTCAAGGTGTGCACTCAAGCCTAGGCTAGTTGTGAAATTGTAGAATTGTCAATTTTCTTGGGCATGTGCTTTTTCCCATTCTTTCTGTTTTTCTTTTTGCATTTTTTTCTTTTTTCTTTGATTTTTTTCTTTGCTAGGAGATGAACCTTCATTTGGTTCGGCTTACTACTAAATGCTAGCTACAAGTTGGCCATCGAGTAGATGGACTTTGTTTTGATGCAATCGTGTCATGTCTATAGGATAGGTTTTTCCTTCTAGGGATGAGTTGCATTAAATTTTCTTTGGCCATGACCAACCAATAGAGGCTTCCCATGGAATGAGTTATGTTACATCCACCATGGGTTCTATGATTGATGTGAGGAGAATGTCATATGCATCACAATGCGTATGCATCAGAGGGATGTGCAATCGTGAGTATGTAGGGGATGAGAGGCTCTTTGGATGAAGGAGTGGATGTGCATAGGTTGTAATGGGATGAGGGGGATGTGCACTCTTGAGTGGCTTAACTAGCCCAATTATGTTACATTAGAGAAATGTGGGGAATTGCTGCTATGATGAGATGCGTCTTTGCATGACCACCTCCAAGGCTTCATCCTACAAACACAACTCCAAGAAGATAAGAAGACTACACAACATGAAATGAAAATTAAATGCCAAATGTAAAGATGCTGCAAGTGCTCAGTGCAAAGATGCTACAAATGCATCAGATTCTATGCTAGTTGCAAGTGCTCAAGAAACCTAAGAAAGTACTAGGGCAATGATGCTTTGAGTCCTCCAAAGGTTGCACTGATGGCAGGTGCTCCAAAAGATTAGCAAAGTGATTAGAGGCAATGATACTATGAGTGCCCAAAGGATTTCACCAATGGTAGGTGCTCTAGAAGATTAGAAACATGCCAGTTTAAATTCTTGGTGGACCATGAACCTAGTTTAAGATCTTAGTAGACCATGATGTGCTAGTTTATAGTCCTAGCAGACTACTGGATGCTAGTTTAACATCGTAGTAGATGGTGGATGTTGTGCTAGTTTAACATCATGACCTAAGGATGATCTATGCTAGTTTATAGTCATAATAGATTGCTACACAAGTTTATAGTTATAGTAGACTATATATGCTAGTTTTTTGCAGCATGGTGGATGAGTGCTTACGTTGCTTGTGTGAGGTGTAATGCTGCATGCATAGTTCTGGTGTGTGCCTGCAAGATCCTACAAAAATCAACTAGAAAAACAACATCAAGTGACACCTATTGTAAACAGAGTTAAAATGCACAAATGAAAGGAAATTAATGTGAAGAGAAATAGTTTTAGGTCATTATAGGCTGCAACGGTAGTTTAAGGTCATTCTGGGCTATCAAGTATTGCTAGTTTTGGGCCATTTCAAGCCATTACTAATTTAAGGCCATTTTTGGCCATCATAAAGGAGTTGATGGTTTAAGGTCATTTTAGGTTGTATGTTGCTATTTTAAGGTCATGTTAGGCCATTAGATTCTAGTTTAAAGCCATTCGGAGGTATGGGCTAGTTTAAGGTCTTTTTGAGCCATCGAGTGTTGCTAGTTTTGGGCCATTTCAGGCCATCTCTAGTTTAAGGCCATTTCATGCCATCACAAAATGGTTGATGATTTAAGGCCATTCTAGGATGTAAATTGCTAGTTTAAGGCCATGGTAGGCCATAGTTTGCTAGTTTAAAGCCATTCTAGGTCATGAGATAGTTTAAGGCCTTTTCGGGCCATCAAGTGTTGCTAGTTCTGGGCCATTTCAGGCCATCACTAGTTTAGAGACTCCACCTTCGACACTTTCTCCATGCCTATGTTGTGGATAGCTAGAGGGGAAGCATTATCACTATAGATGATAACTTGACCACCTTCGTATGGAAGGTGAACTTCTTGGTGGATGGAAGAGGAGATGGCCCATAGTTGAGATAGCTAAGGCCTACCTAGGATCAAGTTTAAGACTAGCATCTTCTCTATGATAGTGAAATCTATGCTAGTGGGGAATTGCTCCCCTACCACGAAGATTAAGTTGATTATACCCCTGATGGTGACATATGAGCCATTGAAGGATTTTAGACATGTAAATTCGGTTGGCCTGATTTTTTCTACCAATCCTATCTTGTCAATGATGGAGTATAGAACTAAATTTGTTCTTGCACAATCATGGACATGCACTCTATAGATAGTGCATTAGCCAACACATATGTTAATGGATATTGGAGCTATAGTGACCTCCCCTCGTTTGGGATTAATCATGACTGCATCATCACAAAATGCTAGGGATGTTGAACCCAATTCCTGTGGCATAGGTGGCAACATTAAGAATCAGGTTCAACCATCATTTCATGGATGATGTTCTCATATGTAGGGATGTCCTCCATAATAGGAATGGAGGCCAACATCTAGGCCAACTCTTGGTGGTGAGTAGATGAGGTCATGACCAAGTCATACAAGCTCAACACTATGTTCTTTTTCTTGACTATTTATTTTACCTAGGTTAGTGTAGCTACAAATTCCTTGTCATTAATCACTGCGTTGGACTTGACTACTTTCATGTAGCTTGAGAGATAGATCTCTCATGGAGGGAACTTTAGCTTGGGTTGCTTAGCTTTCTTAGGGGTAGGGATCCCAGTGCTCAATTGTTGCTTACTGGTTATGGCCCTTGCTTTGGAAATGGGGGTTGTGAGGTGCTCATTCATCCTCTTGCATTACCATTTGGTAGGCCTACCCAAGTTTCTAGTGGGATCATCCCTTGAACGATGAGAGACCAAGACATTACCTATTGTTGGGATTTAGGTAGGTGAGGGGCCATCATGTTGTGACACCCTTATGACAAACAATGGTTTAGGAGTTGTTGCAAAACCAACTTGTTGTGGCACCTTGATAACAAAAGGTTTCTTAGTGGTTGTTGTTGTTGTGTCATGTCAGTTTAATGTCTTAGCGAACGGTTTCTATATAACCTTAACCACAAAGGATGTTGTGGGTGCCTGAGATGACACTTTAATAACAAAGGGAGGCCTCTTTCTTGTGGAGGCTAAGGGGATCCTTGCCTTACTGGAAGGCACACAGATCACAAAAGGTTGTTATGTAGGTTGAGACTTGCCTCCTACGCTAATGAAGATTATGACATAGGTAGCATCATTTGTGTTGGATTGGCTTGCTGCATCAAGTACTAGTTGGCCTCGTTCTATCATTCTTTGCAAGTTGTCCTACAAAGCATGACCATTTTCCATACTATGACCATACATCTAGTGGAAATGATAGTATTGGTCTAACTTGAAGTGTTGTGGGACTGGGCGCTTGTTTAGTACTACTAAGGTAAGGTTCCTTAGTAGTTTGTAGTTCTTGTCATGTCATTGATAGGCAGTCTCAATGTGTTTGTATTGGATTCTTCTGAATTTTAGAAGTTTCTCTGGTAGTTCAAAGGGTTCCATCAGTAGTGGTGTATACTTTGAGCAATCCTTGCACTCAAAATTGGGCCTTAGGGTGGCACCTACTGATTTAGGTGAGTTGGCACTAGATTTGGTAGCTTTGTGAAGTGGGGCCTTTGGCTACTTAGTCATTGGGCCCTGATTAGTTTATTTTTTGTTTATGTACACTATTGTCACTATTTTTTTTTTTGCTTGTGCATATGTTGGTTTCTATAGGCCATGTAGGCTAGGTGATTACTAGCTTAGGCTACCTCTTCTATAAATTTCATTTGGGTAAAGGCTTGGCTGAGAGACTTTGGGGATAAGTAATATAGTTTGGACTTGATACAGTCATTTACTACACCCTTAAAGATGGTCAATAGCTGCATCTCTACTAGGGATTGATATAGTTTTCTCAATGTGACACTCCAACATTGAAGGAATATTGGCACGAGCTTTATGGGCCCCTACTTGACTTGCATGAGATGGTCGAGGGTTACTTTAGGCTTTAGGTTATACCTAAATCATGTCACAAAGTAGATTATGAGATCCTCCAAAGAAGAGATTAAGGCCTTGGGTATCACACGATACTAGTCTAAGGCCTTACTAGTGAGTGTTATAGGAAACACGTGCATGATGGTGTGCGGCTAGGCTTGAAAGAGTAGGCACTCAGATAAAAATGTGACCAAGTGTTTGTTGAGATCCCCTTTACCATTGTACTTGGTAAGTTGAGGTAGCTAGACCCCAGTTGGGAGAGTTAGGGGTGGAAGTATAGGACTTATGGGATCATCCTAACAGAAGTCCACCACCTTGATGGTTTTAGAGGAGGTAGCTTTGAATTGGTTCATCTCCTTTGCCAAACTTTGGATTAGCTGGAATGCTTAATCCAAGCTTGGGGATGTGTTAGCCGATTGCATTGGCTAGGCTTGTGTTGGTTGAAAGGCATAAGGCCGGATTTTTGGTTGCATAGTTTGCTAGTTTAACATCGTAGCGAACAATCATTGCTAATTTAATGTCATAGTAGATGGGTTTAGTTGATGTATTAGCTAAGCGATGGGTGCAGTGAGCAAGGAAGGCCACATACGAGTGGGTTGGATGGATGCCATGGGTGCTAATGAGACAAGCAAGATGTAGGATGCCTGAATTGTTTAGGGTTTAGAGGTGGTCCTTGCATGAGTATAGGGTTGGGCAAATGTAGTGATCACTTGCAAGGAAGGCTAAATTAGAATGGTCACTATCTCAGAGAGAATGAGTGGATTGAATTAAGGAGGGGCCATGCTAAGGAGTGATTATTAGAAGATAGTATAGAAGGGGCTCTCACATTTGGAGCAGGCCTCGAACTCATCTTCTTCCTCCTATAAGGCTTCCTCGTAGGTTGTCCCTACAACAACTTGCATGGATGAGTTGGGACAACAACTAGTGGTAGGACTTCGTGAGTGGGATTATGTCAAACAAGGAGGGGTTGTACTCCCATCCATCCTGATGGACTCATTCATAGTCCTATTTTTCCTTCAATTCAAGGCAATCCATTGGTAATCCTACTTGGATTTTGGCACAAATGAAATTGTAGTGTTCATGGCTTAGCACAACATGCTTTGGCTGGATCGTGATATCAAATGTGTTAAATATTGATGTGGAAGGTTGATCTAGATTCATGTTCATAGATTGGGTTATGAAAGTTACTATTTGCAAAAAACTACTAACTTTGAAAACTATAAAAAAATGACTAAGTCTATTGGTAGCAAAAAAATGGCAAAGTATAAAAATGTAGAAAAATGGCTAAGTGTAAAAATGCAGAAAAATGGCTAAGTATGGAAACTGCAAAAAATTGACTAAGTGTAAAAATATAGAAAATTTGGCTAAGTATGAAACTACAGAAATTTGGCTAAGTATGGAAATGCAGAAAAAATGCTAACTGTGAAAGCTGTTAAAAATGGCTAACTCTAGTGCTCTGCTCACTACATTGAGAGCTAGCTATGCTCTTCTGAGTGTCCAAAATTTTGGTTAAGTGCCAAAGATACACTTTAGCTTTTGTCCAACGGGGTTCTGAGGGAATTGACAATCGGGTCCAATCTACACCAACTAGTGGTGGAGAGAGCACACAAGACAACAATCAAAAAATGTATAAGGAAATGGAAAGACCCTCCTTCTACTGCCAAAAACTATAATGATCAAAAACATTGATGGTTGAAATCACTGAGGAATCAACGGATGCACAACCTTAATCCTGCCTCCATGCAAGGGCCTTGTTGGAAATAGAGGTAGAGCATGCTAAACGGTCTTGTTGATCGATTAGGAACTTTGCTGGTTGCAATCGGGATGGTGGGTGCAACTAGGGGGTGGCATGGTTAGCTAAAATTCAAATGTAAACAACAAAAAAATGATGCTAAGGGTTAAAGTAGTGTTTCAAATTGCTAAGTGTAGAGCATAGCCATAGAATGGGGCCAAGCATAGCTAAGGGTTTTGATTGAAATGAGGGTGTCAACCTACGAAGGCTACCACTCGAGCATAGTATAGCATGAAGATGCATGAAAAAGTGTAAAATGATGCAAGAAAAATGGTAGAAATAGGAGAGAGAAATAGAGCACCACCTCAAATGGGAGTGTAGTTAACTCCAAATGGGTCTTAGAAGGTACACAGTGTACAAGTGTAGTGGAAGCATAGTCATAGTCTCGGTGGTGCTGGGCCATGAAGTCTAGTGCTTGCTATGATGGATTGTGCCTACTAGGTTGGCCACCATGGTGTACCATGCGATGCAAGGCTATAACAAGACTACAGTGTAGGGCTATAATGGGGTTGTGATGTAGCATGCAGTGTAAGGCTACAATGGGATCGCGATGTATGATGTACTGTAAGGTTACAATAGGACTGTGGTGTACCATGTGGTGTAGGGATGCCTCTCTACCAATGTGATGTGCTCTATGTCTCACTCACTGACAAAGCTAGGTGCCAAGATGCCAAAATACCAAAAGCCAAATGAAAATGCCAACTACCAACCCCCAAAACGTTGGGATTTCATGGGTATTTATAGGGATAGGGTTAGCTCAAAATGTGGGTTGGGTTCCATGTGGTAGTGTGATAGCTGGGACTACAAGGAAATTATATAAAATTTCCTAAGTTCAAAGATGACCAAAAAAAGTTCAAAAATTTTTTTAACTCCGGCTACTACGCTCACCCTTTGTTATGCGTAGGATGCATAACTTAACAGTTAGAAATCAAATTTGTAAAAATAGTGTCCTATGCTGGCTATGCTAGCTATGCTCTAGAGTGTAGCAGGGGCAATGGGAGTGTAGCACAATACTTAGAAAAATTTCCGCAGCTTGCTACACTCACCCCATGTTACACACGGGATGCATAACTAGTAATTAGAAAAAATTTTGTGAAACTAGTGTTTCATGCTCACTACACTAGCTATGCTCTAGATCATAGTAGGGGAAATGAGATCATATCACAACACTTAGAAAAATTTTGCAACAAGTGTTATTTTTTTGACACTTAGAAAAAATTTGGGCAAAGTGCCACCATTTTAACACTTAGCCAAATTTTTAGTTGAGACATCAAACCTCGAAACTTTTGTGGTGTTTTAGGAGAGTTATATGTTATTATTGTAATAAGTTTGGGCATAAAAAATGGGAGTGAAATTTAAATTTTTATCATATGAGTACTTGGTCATATTAAAAGATTCCTTGGTCTTATCAAAATGCACTAAGAAAGGAATTTATGTAGGGAAAAAAAGATTGGGAAACACAAAAGAATGAAGGAGTTCAAAAATTTTGGAGAATCAAGAGGAAGGAACTTGAGAATGAGAAGACTCTATCTAGCCAATTTGTGGAAGGGATCCAAGCCTTAAAAATTGAAGAATTCTATGCAAGAAGAAAAATCTCAAAAGAGGAACCTCATTCTCTAGCATTCTAGGCATGTTAATTCTTAATTAAAAGTAAGATATGTCAAGGTAAGTTTCTTTCTTCTTACTTTCTAAATTTTGTATCAGTATTTAATTTCAAAAGTCTAAATTTTTTTTTATGTGTTCTTACTCTATTTATGAGATGTTATCTCTAAATCAACTCTTATAAGAGAAGATTTTTTTAATTGTTTATGGTATCCTTTATATGATGATGATGAAATTAGATTTATGAAAGTCTATGGTGTGGTACTTGTAATTAATTTATTGTAAATTATCTTTTGGTTTCCTATCTTGGTTTTTGACCTTAAACCATTGCATGTAATTCATGGTCTGAAAGCCTTGTGATGAACTATTCATCATTTGTTATGCTTTTCTAATATATCAAAGCTCTTTTCTTTTGAACTAGTACTTTTGAAAAGCATGAATGTTGAATCTTTTGAAGATACATGTGTAAAAGTACTATCAATACTACTAATTGGAAACTCTAGTCTTGATACTTGATCATATCATTGCTTGGTATGAAGAGTATCATGATGATAAAAGAGCCTTGTTAATCACCCTTGACAAAAGAACTCAAAGGGAGCACAAAAATTTATACATATGTAAGGGGAGTATGTTCTTAATCATCATTTATCATACAAAAGGATAGTAGCATAAGGGAGGTCTTTTGCGATCCTCATAAAAGAAATACTTAAGCAACAAGACATTCTACTTCATTCTCCCTTAGCTAGAAATGAGCAAGGAAGAGCATTTTCATCTACTAATGTTGTAAAAGAGGACATTTATTTAGAAATCATTAAAATCATTACTTAAATATGGTATTTATTGGTCAAATATCTTGAACTTTATATGCTATTACTTATGCTCACTATGTTAAGGATTTAATGTTTGACCTTTTGTATGTTGATAAGTACTCACCTTAGAGATCTTTAGTACTCACAATAGCATGTTGGAACTAGAAAATATGTTCATAATTTATTTTGGTAATTCATGAGGTGTGTATATATATATATATATATATAGGAAATTTATTTATGATTTTAAAATGATTGGTTATGATCTTTTCATATATTTTGCCTTTCTTTAACATGACAAGATGTATTGCTAAAATGTTGAATATGCATGTTTTTACTCACCTATCTTGGAATTGATCTTAGATTGTTAGAAGAATATTGGTTTAGAGACAAGTTACTCGCTCTCAAATGTCTTTTGAAAATCTTGGATTAAATATGGTTCTTGTTGTTATAGATAAATGTAGGGTCACTCTTGATAAACAGTAGTTTTACTTCATTAGCCCTATAAAATTAATGAGATGTGTACTTATATTTTTCTCTTGAAAAATGTTTGTTTTTTATGCATAATTACATTATGAAACTTTTTTATAGGTTTTTGGATAGATTCTTTTGGATGCTATTCATATAAGAGGAGAGTTCTATATGAAAATAAATATGCTCATTATGTGATGGCTTTCCATAACTATATGTTTCTGTTCTAAAATAATATATCTTTGATAAAAAAATTTTGCTTCTTAAATATGTGACTCCCCATTCTCTTTTTGATCATATCCAACAAGGGGAAGATTTTTTCTTGTGATAACTATCATGCTTATTATATGATGTTTCTCTTTTATGATATACCTTTAAGAGACAGGTTTATATGCATCATCTTTTTTCGTCATGTCCAAAAATGGGGATAAGTATCTTATGAATTATGATATTGTGATAAAGACTAATCCATTTTCTTAAGTTTTTAACATTATCAAAAAGGTAGAGATTGTTGATCTTTTGGTATGTCAAAATGTTAAGGAAAATGAAGTACAAGGATGTTTGTATGATTTTTGTATTTACATGAGCAAGAGCAAAGGACTCAAGAACTCACAAGAAAATTTAGGATCACAAGGACACAAGAGAGCATGGAAAAATATGAAGAATTCAAGAAAAATGTGTCTATTTTTGTTGAAAATGATTCCTGGATGTTTTGAGATGTTTTGGAGCATTTAGAGCTCATTTTAATGAATCTAGGATGTTATAAGGTTTATGGGGACTTGTTTAGAGGCATCTAGAGGCTCCCAGCATCAAAACAAGTAGTTTCATTTTTAGCCCTTATAGAAAAGACATCTTTCCCATACCAAAGACATCTTTCCAAGTAGCACAATCAAAGACATCTCTACAAAATAGCAAACATCTTTCATTAGACAAAGATGTCTTTTCCTAGACAAAGACATCTTTCCAAATTAAGGACTAGTTTCAAAAGGACATATTTCCTAAAAAAATACGTGTTTTCAAAATAGAGGGAAAATACAAAAAAAAAAAATTCAAGCATGAAGAAGATGTCTTCCATGACAATTGCCTAGTCATTGCATGAGTTCCAAGATGGACTTGGAAACATGAAAACTATAAGAAGACATCATATGCATTGGGAAATGTGCAAGCTTGTGTACAATCATTATCTAATCATTTGTCAATCATTGTAATTACTATTGCTCTTCATTGTATCATCATTTGTTCATCGTAGAGTGTGTTATACCTCAAAGTACAAATATCAACAAAGTAAGTTGCATTCATCCCTTGTAATTATTATTCTTCCCTATTTCCTTGTAGGGTTGATGTGCTTCTTGTATGAAGGCATCTATCTTGAGCTTGTCAAGATCTTACATGATTGAATGATTGGTGTTGCAACAGAACACTCCAAAGTAGAACTCAAGATTATAAAGGTTTTGGATGTGAGAAATCTTACGTGCATCAAAAACCGGATTGCACAAGTGGAAGCATGTAAAAATAGATCTCTTAATCTACAAATGTGCATGAAACAAAAATGCACAAATCAATTTTGAAAAAATAGATCGAACTGACCTCCAGCCATTGATGCCATTGATGCCTGAATGTTCTGGATCTTCTTTCACATGGGTGCTTGCGGTGATGGTGTATGCAGACTATAAGCGACTATGAAAGGGACCTGAACTGCTACACTGCCATTGATTCCCCGTGCCTTGTTCTCCCATCAAGAACCCCAAAGGCCTCCGAATCAGTTACCATTTATTAGAAAATATGAGACCATTACAAGATAACAATGAATAGATTTCAACAGGTGGATTGCAACAAGTTGTCACCATATGTTGCAATCGATGACAATCGTTTCCACACATTGCTTGCCAAGGATAGCAACGTAACTTGTCAATGGATAGCAATGAAAACTGTCATGTTGCTGTCCAAAGCTATCACATTGTTACAATCTCCCACTTGGTCTCCATATTTATTCTAATATCCAACTTTCAAGAAACAAATACATGAATCATGGCGATAGTTCCTCTTAATGCGAATAGTATCTTCCATGTATTACAATGTATTATTTCTCAAAGTTAATTCCTTTATATGGTAACTTTAACTATATGAATAAACCCAATGTTTATTCGCGGTCTGACCTTATGTGTGTGTTCTCTAATGACTTTATGCGCAACTGTATGAGAAAACGCACAACTGAATAGAGTTTCATTAACACTGTAATGTTGTACAACATATTACATCATGGAACCAAGTCCCATCCGAGTGACATGATCCTTGAATGACCGTGGTGGCATTCCTTTGGTCAAAGGATCAGCTAGCATTAATTCAGTGCTGATATGATCTATGACCACTTTATTTTCTTTAATGCGATCCCTTATGGCTAAGTACTTTATGTCGACGTGTTTATTTCGACTGCCACTCTTATTATTCTTAGCCATAAAGACAGCAGCTGAATTGTCACAAAATATCTGTAATGGCCTAGATATTGAATCCAGAATTCTAAGCCCTGATATGAAACTCTTTAACCATACACCATGTGAAGTAGCCTCAAAACAAGAAACGAACTCTGCCTCCATTGTGGAAGTAGCAACCAAGGTTTGCTTTCCACTCCTCCAGGAGATGGCTCCTCCAGCTAGCATAAAAACATAACCTGATGTTGATTTCCTGGAATCAACGCAGCCAACAAAGTATAAATCAGAGTAGCCAATCACCTCCAAATGGTCAATTCGTCAATACATAAGCATGTAATCCTTTGTACCTTGAAGGTACCTCATGACTTTCTTTGCAGCCTTCCAGTGGTCGATACCTGGATTACTCTAATATTGGCCCAAGATCCCCACAGCAAATGCAATGTCAGGTCATGTGCAGACCTGAGCATACATAAGGCTTCCAACAGCTGAAGCATATGGAATGTTGCTCATGTGACTTTTCTCTAAATCATTCATAGGGCACTGGTTCAAATTGAACCTGTCACCCTTTACAATGGGTGCAATACTTGGTGAACAATCTTTCATCCGAAACCTCTCTAGAACTTTATTAATATAGGTTTCCTGTGATAGACCCAGAATATATCTAGATCTATCCCTATGGATCTTAATGCCAAGGACATAAGATGCCTCACCCATATCCTGCATGTCAAAATTCTTAGAGAGAAATTGTTTCACCGCATATAAAAATCCATGATCATTGGTTGCAAGAAGGATATCATCCACATAGAGGACAAGAAAACAGATTTTACTCCCACTGACCTTCTGGTATATGCATTGATCCATGATGTTTTCTTCAAAGCCAAATGAAGTGATGACATCATGGAATTTCAAATACCACTGACGGGAGGCCTGTTTCAAGCCATATATAGACTTCTTAAGCTTGCATACCAATTGCTCACCATCATTAGAGGAGAATCCTTCAGGTTGTTTCATATAAACCTCTTCCTCTAGATCACCATTAAGGAATGTTGTTTTCACATCCATTTGATGTAGTTCAAAATCAAAGTGAGCTACCAATGCCATGATCACACGAAGGGAGTCCTTCTTAGATACAGGAGAAAAGGTCTCCATGTAATCTATTCCCTCCTGCTGAGTGAACCCTTTGGCAACAAGTCTAGCCTTATATCTTTCAATGTTGCCCAAGGAGTCTCTTTTAGTCTTGAAGACCCATTTGGATCCTATGGCTTTAACACCATTGGGCAACTTGACAAGATCCCAGACTCCATTAGTGGACATAGAGTTCATCTCATCTTTCATGGCATCATACCATAAGTCGGATTCCTTACAACTCATGGCTTGTGAAAACGTGTCAGGATCATTTTCGGCTCCTATGTTGTAGTCAGATTCCTGTAGATACACTATATAGTCACTAGGAATCGCTGATCGCTTTATTCTAGTAGATCGTCTTAATGTTGGTTCATCAGGCTCCTGAGGGGCAAGATGATCAACGGGCTGTTCAACAGGAACTGGTATCTGTTGTTCAGCTGGATCTACTATGTCTTGACCAGCAGTTTGTGGAACTTCAACGACTGGTGGATGTACATCACGTATTTGTACTGTAGGCGTGTTGTGTACAACAATCAATCGAGTACTTGAAGTAGAGGGTTGAGCATCCGCATGATCAGTCGCTGGAATTTCGTTCCAGGAATGATGACTCCCACTAATCAAGTCATTCTCAAGAAATTTAGCATTCCTTGATTCCACAAACCTAGTAGTATGTGATGGACAATAAAATCTGTATCCCTTAGACCGTTCGGCATATCCAACGAAATACCCACTTATGGTCCTAGGGTCTAGCTTCTTCTCTTGTGGATTATAGACTCTTACCTCAGACGGGCATCCCCAAATGCGTATATGTCGCAAACTCGGTTTCCAACCTTTCCACAATTCAAATGGTGTCTTAGAGACAGCCTTGGTTGGAACTCGGTTTAATATATACACTGCCGTCTTAAGGGCTTCATTCCACAAAGACTTAGGAAGCTTGGAGCTGCTAAGCATACTCCGCACCATGTCCAATAATGTTCGGTTTCTTCTTTCTGCCACACCATTTTGGTCCGGAGAACCAGGCATAGTGTATTGGGCAACAATCCCATGCTCTTGAAGAAACTTAGCAAAGGGACCAGGTGCTTGTCCATCATCAGTGTATCTACCATAGTATTCACCACCTCTATCAGACCTCACTATCTTTATTTGCTTACCGCATTGTTTCTCTACTTCAGCCTTAAATACCTTAAAGGCATCTAAAGCTTCATTTTTGTGATGAAGCAAGTAGAGATACATGTATCGTGAGTAGTCATCAATAAAGGTAATGAAATACCGTTGATCATATGCATCCATATCTGGACTACAAATATCCGTATGTATGATTTCTAATATGGCAGAACTCCTCTTGGCACCTTTCTTTGACACATTGGTCTGCTTTCCCTTTATGCAGTTTACACAAGTGTCAAAGTCAGTAAAATCAAGAGTACTAAGTACTCCATCAGTTACCAAGCGCTTGATTCTCTCAATGGAGATATGGCCTAATCTACGATGCCATAACATAGAGGATTCCTCATTCATAACACATCGCTTAATGCCAGCATGAACATGCATAGAAGTGTAAGAAGTGTCGTTTTGTAAATTAAGTTGAAAAAGACCATCTGTTAATGTACCATTTCCAACTATTTCAGATCTATAAGATACACTGAACATAGTATCTGAAAAGTTAAAGGAAAATCCCAATGATACAAGCCTTGATACAGAAATTAAATTCCTTGAAAAACAAGGAATGTAAAATGTCCTTTCCAAATCCAAAACAAAACCACTACTTAAAACTAATTTGCATGTGCCAATCGCTTCCACATGTGAGCGCATCTTGTTGCCCGAATAGATGCATGACTCACTTCCTACTGGCTTCCTTAGGTTTGCTAATCCCTGCAAGGAATTAGTAACATGGATTGTAGAACCGGAGTCAATCCACCATGTGTTATGACTAACATCAACCATATTAGATTCAAAACAAACAAATGAGGATTGAGTACCTTTCTTTTCAAGCCATCTCTGATGTTTAAGGCAATCTTTCTTTATGTGCCCTTTCTTTTTACAGAAAAAGCATCTAGATTCCTTCTTGATATCAGCTTGTGGAGGGATTTTTCCCTTCCCTTTAGTGTTGACTTGTTTTGTATTCTTTCCTTGCATGGCCAGATGCACACTTTCCTTCGCTTCCATGGCAAGTCTACCCTCTTCTTGCACACACATGGTCATCAATTCATTAATTGACCATTTGTCCTTATGTGTGTTGTAAGAAATCTTAAAGGGTCCATACTGCGGTGGGAGCGTGTTTAGGATGTAGTGCACAAGGAAAGATTCAGACATCTCAACCTCAAGTGTTTTTAGTTGAGCCGCTATGTCCCTCATGTGCATGATGTGCTTATGCACACCACCAATTCTAGTGAGCTTCATGGATAAGAACTTCATTATCAAGGTGTTGGCCAATGCTTTGTCTGATGTTTCAAATTGTTCATCAATAGCTTTTAACAAAGTGCGCACATTGTTATACTATTCTAATGATCCACGTATACCAGCCGAGATCTTGGTTTTTATGAACATTACGCAGAGACAATTAGATCGCTCCCATTTATCATAAAGACCAGTATCATCTAGATGGCTGGTTGCATTAACCACAGGTGGTTCATCCTTACGGATAGCATAATCAATGTCCATCCATCCTAAATGAAGGATAATTCTCTCCTTCCACACCTTGTAATTATCACCCATCAATTCAGGAATGTCACATTTAAAGTCAGAGTAATTTACAGGTTGCATAGCTACAAAATAAACATGCTTATGTCACTAAATTTTAGGCTATAAACTGTAGGACATGTGTACCAATGTAAACATGCAAAAATATGAATCACATGACATAAAATTGCCTGTGGGCTAAATTTTAATTCAAACAGACTCATATATCCTTATGATGAAGCTATTAAACTATATTCCTTTTCTTAATCCCTGTGGGCAAATTAAGAAAAATAATTCAATACTTCACCCTGATTAATCACTGTAAATATAATGGAAATTCATGTGGGACAAAATCTATCATATGACAGATGATTAATCACAATACTATATATGTGATGAAATACCTTAGGGCACATTTACCAATGTAAAACATGCAAGATATGAATCAAATGACATAAAATTGCCTGTGGGCTAAATTTTAATTCAAATAGATCCATATATCCTTATGAGGAAACTATTGAATTATATGCCTTTTCTTAATCCCTGTGGGCAACTTAAGAAAAATAATTCAACATTTCGTTCTGATTGTCCACATTAAATATAATAGAAATTCCTGTGGGATAAAGTCTATTATATTACATGTGATTAATCACAATTACTTATGTGATCCAAAACTCTTAATTTATAATTTTGTATAATCAAAGATGCTGTGGCCACTCTATGACTATAAAAATTATAAGGATCACTAGTAAATGATGCAAAAATTTTCTTTCTTGTTATACATACGATTACATTATGCATCAAAATCAATATTGACAAAATGCAATTAAATTCTAAGCAAGCATGAAAAAACCTACAATCATTTCTTGCTTGAAAAACACCAAAACATGAGTCCATAATTGCCATTTTTCAAAACAACAATGGAATATATATCTATATATATATTTTCTTCCACATGAATCATTTAAATCAATGCATCCTTATTTCGAAAAATGGTGGTATTAAAAATTGCCATTCCAAATGCCAAAATTACTCACCCATGTGAGCAAATTAAATATTTCAAAGGCCATCAGTTTAAATTCAAATGTCCAAAATTGCAGTAAAATTCCTTTTTCATGTCAAAGGATATTTCAAAATACTAAGGCATCACTTATCGGTATGTTCAAAATTATGGCAAGCAAAATCGCAGCACAAATACAAAGGTTCTGTTAAATTTTGACAGTCGCTTATAGAAATAGCAACAACAATATTCAATCCTTTACTCTTCCTACAACACCCATTGCCTCAATCGGATAGACTGCCTAAGATAGCACCATTCTCTCAGGGCAGCAGATCCATGGCCAGAAGAAAACATAAGGCCAGCATGAAAAATCAAGGATCCAAACGCTGAAGCACTCATTCTAATTAGGCTAAAGGGGCACCATAAATTGAGGTTCCAGATCTCACTAGATCCATTAACATCATAAAAATATGCAGACAAAAATTGTAGAAACCCCGAAATGCATAGAAAAAATTGCAGAAATTTGTAGACAGAAACAATGCAGCAAAACCCAGAAAACCAAAACTAAGCATCAAGGCAGAGATCCAACCTCGCTCCGATACCAAATGTGAGAAATCTTACTTGCATCAAAAATCGGATTGCACAAGCAGAAGCATGTAAAAACAAATCTCTGAATCTACAAATGTGCATGAAACAAAAATGCACAAATCAATTTTGAAAAAATAGATCGAACTAACCTCTAGCCATTGATGCCATTGATGCCTGAATGTTCCGGATCTTCTTTCACACGGGCACTCTGCGATGATGGTGTATGAAGACTATAAGCGACTATGAAAGGGACCTGAACTGCTACATTGCCATTGATTTCCTGTGCCTTGTTCTCCCATCAAGAACCCCAAAGGCCTCGGAATTAGTTACCATTTATTAGAAAAATATGAGACCATTACAAGATAA
>MNCI01007798.1:200822-235892 GCA_015680685.1 Gnetum montanum | reverse complement strand
AGCAATAGGATTGGTTTCATGAAGAATGATTATGGCAACAAAATTGAGTTATTGATAATATTTATGAAATACTAAATTCAGAATAATCTTTGAAACTTGTTATGATAATGTTTTAGAGAGATGGTAAAATGAGGTACAAATATAAAAAAAATTTTAATTTTACAAACAGAATATTAGAGGTGATAGACATGATGAAACAAAATATCTACATGCAACAACTCTAATGAGTTCACACCGTCTTAGAGTTGAAATTGTAAGATAGAATAATGAGTAGCATGAAGAAACAATATGTTGAGTGTGTTTATCATAAATACTAAAAGATGAGTAACATAAATTATTAGAATTTTGAAAAATAAATTTATTTAGAAGAAAATGAAAGATATCTAGTTAGTCTATGTATGAGTTATTCAAGCTACAATTGTTTGATACAAGAAATTGTAGAGAAAACATGTTCAAGTTATATGAATATTAGACACATCTATTATACTTAGGATATTTTTTTATTATTATATTTTGAAAACATTAATTTATCTAAAAAATCCTTTGGTTCTATCCAACCATAACAAAATATTAGTATCAATATAAGTATAAAATAAGTATTTATGTTAGCCTAGTGATAATATTCTTGATTTAGAAGCCTCAAGTTATCAATTCAATTCCAGTGGGTAGTATTAAGTTATAAAATAAAGTTTTACTTTTTCTATATGTATTTAGGACTAGCTAAATATTATTAAAAATTTTCTAGCTTTTATAACCTCCTTTTAGGTATTTAAATTTATTAGTGAAGCATTACTTACTTGATTAATTAGAACATGCAACTTGTGATCTATTAGTCATAAGTCTAATTCTAAGGGGTATGTTGAGATACATGCCACATACTAGTATGATAAAAATAAAAAATTGAAAAAAAAATTAAAATTATATTATATCTATATTGACCCAAAGTATTATAACCTAGAAATTGGCATAACTTTAATTATTAATTTTTAATGTTTTCAAATGTGTTTCAATAGATTAGCTTATTGTTATTACTATTGTTGTTGTTAGTTAGTTTCTTACATATGTGAATGTAATCTACTTAATAGGGTATTTTGTTAAAATTTTCTATCCTTTGTTTAAGTATTATTTAAACCTAGTCATAGATCTTCTAAATATTTTATGATTAAATACTGAAATTCAATTACCCAAGGAAGTTTTTCATTTGTTAGTTATTATGCTTTTACAAGTATGTGGATATACATATTTTTTTATTTATGCATATTTAGTTATTTATATTCAATCATTATTATGGACATTGATGAGTAACAAGTATACCCTATACCCAACCATACGAATCACTAATCGTTCATGTGTGATTTGATCAAATTCCATGGACTTATAGCCTTCTAAGTACACTAGTCTCTAGGAAGTGAAACTAACCATTGCAATCGTTATCTTTTTAATTACAATTATGAAATGAAAAGTTATGGTTAAGTGCAACTGAGGCATATGATTTTTATCATTTTTTTTGTTTTATGTTCTAAGTCATCTAAGAATAAAGAATGATAAATAAAGTGATTTAATTGCTAATTTAATCTAAGTAGCTAACATTTAACTAATCCTAACATAAGCATCCATTCCTAGTTTTTATACACATCCTAAACACATTTAACACTACTAGATTATCAAATGTTAAGCATTACTAGGATTACCAAGCACCAAGCATATGCTGGAAGTGATTGTACTTATGTGCTTAGTTAATCTCTACTTAATCTAGCTTAATTTATTACTTAATTTCTTAAAGCATTAAAGGAAATTAAATAAAATATTAAATGCATAAAGAAAATAATTAATCTATTTCTAAGTGCTACAAGGTTTTTTAGAAAGCTTGTCTTTATTATCGCACACATTGCAGTGCTTAGGTATAATGATGCTCGAATAAAGTTCTGTACACTCTTTGACTCCTATTTCTTACACATAGAAAAATATTCTAACTTTTGGAAAGCAAGACTACTAGAGCTTTGCTAGAAATTATGGAAGGAATGCCATAAATTTGGTTGATGAGAATCTATTTATAGGTGAAATAAGAAGCTCCATTGATGGGTACACATCAACAGGATCACAACTATGAGACCTTGTCAACAGGGTTGGGTTGACGATGTCCAATTAACCTGACCAACCACAATGCTTCATCATATCCCCACAACTGAATAAAAACTCATCTTTGAGTTCTTTATAAAATTTGGGAAGGTATGGGATTATTGACACACAAAGAAAACAAACAAACTAGACAACAAAAACTAAGTGCATAAAGTGTACAGTTTGACATTGATTATAAAATTTCGAGTGTTCAAAACAACAAAATTGAATACCAAGACAAAATTTACATGCAAAATTCCTTTGATGATGTGAATACATTGGAGAAGATCAAACATGTTAGGAAAAAAATCAAGTGATAACCAAAACAAGAAACAAAATAGAAAAAACAAGCATACAAAAAACATAGAAGTTATGTGGAAACCCCAAATCAGGATAAAAACCATGAGCAAATATAGAGAGTCAATTCATTAGATCTAAGATTGAGAGTGTACTATAAGGAATTGATCCCTCACAAATGGGATCCTACAAAGGATGATTACATAAAGGGAAGTGCAAAGGGTACCTACATAAAAGGGAGAGAAAATAGTATTCCTTCAACTCTTAACCATTCAACTTTCATAAAAGCTAATCCTTCATCTTTTATAACGATCGATCCTTCAAATTGTATAATGATCAACCCTTCAAATTCTGTAATGATTGAACCTTCAACTTCTGAGACCCTTCCACTTCTGATATAATGTAATGGCAAAGAACCAAAAATAAAATTTTGGTTTCCACACCATACTCTAATAATCTCCACCTTTTGCAAATTCCCTTAAAAGGAACAAATCTTCAATCTTCAACAAAATTTCTCCTCTATCTCCATCATTATTGGCTCTTCACATTAAAACTCCATCATCATTTTGCAACACAGTGGCCACCTTAATGTCCTTAGAATTATTAGCTTGGTTGTCACATTGTAACTAATCACAACAAATAACAAGCCTTTATAGAACCTTCCGAAAACTCTTAATGGACTCCTTCAAATGGGAAACTTGCTCTTCTTGCTACTAAAGCAATTTCTCCATCTTGACACAAATTCCCTTATGAGGAACATATCTCCAATATTTGATAGAATATCTCCTCTATCTTTAGTGTTTTCAACTCTTCACATTGAAACTCCATTGCTATTTTGCAATGCAGCAACCACCTTGATGTCCTTGGAATCACTAACTTGGTTGTTACATTGCTACTGATCACAGCTAACATCAAGCCATTCTAGAACCTACTACAAAGTCCTAATGGACTTTTCCAAATGGGAAACTTTCTCTTCTTTTCCCTAAAGCAATTTTTCCATCTTTATGTGAATTCCCTTACAAGGAATAGATCTCCAATATTCGACAAAAGCTCTCCTCTATCTCTGCCATTGTCATCTCTTTATATTGAAACTCTATCATGGTTCTACAATGTAGTAATCACCTTGATGTCCTCAACATTGCTAACTTGGTTGTGGCATTCTGCCTAATTAGAGCCATCATCAAGTCATTCTAGAACCAAGCACAAAGTCCTAATGGACTACTTCAAATGGGAAACTTACTCTTCCAAAACTTTGCATCATCCAAAACCATCTATATAAGCATAGCCTGCATCTTGACCTACCATAGTGAAAATCTAAATTTATGATCCAAAAGTGAAATTTTGTATTTCATAGTTACTAAGGGAACTCATTGGGTTTAGTCCCCATACATCTATATGTAGTAGTTCCAACTTCTCAGTCTTTTATTTTCTTCCAAATTTTGAGAAACTAACTCTTTTCTACTTCCTATAAACACATCCTTCACATAAATCAACATCAACAAACCTTAAGTTTGGTAATCTCCCCTATGAGGCCAACAAATTTATTTCCTTTTCAGTCATAATGTTGACATTGATTCTGAATCAACCACTGACATTGTGTTCTTTATTTCTAAAGTGGTATACAATGTTCCATCTTATTTCCCCAAGCAACGATAAGATTTCTTTTAATTATTTTCCAGGATCCACCTCCAAATAGTGTACTGTACTTCTTTAGCATCTATCTGATCCATAGAAATTTTATTTTTCTTTAAACCTAGAACATATATAAATTAAGAATCTAATATTCAATACCACTCTCCACATAAAAAACGAGGGCATCAGTAATTTCTTTATTAGTTGAATTTGTTGAATCATCATACTGATTTTTCTTTACTTTCTTTGGTGCTATGCACTATTTTCTGAGGTGAATGCAATTCCAACACATGACATTCTTGTGACCCTTGGATTGACTTCTTCCCTTGGACTTTTATTTTCCATGGCATTGATTCTATCCTTACTGAAGACTTCTACCTTTGCATTCATTACTCAAAGAAGAACTCAAAGATTCAACTAACTTCCTTCTATGTATATCCTCACTGAGAATTAGATCTCAAACACTAGATAACTTTAGTTTTTGATCTCTTGATGAACTGCTAACTACAATCATTTTTGTAAACTAGATCTTAGGCAGTGATGATAGCAACATCAATGCTTTTATCTCATCATCAAAGTCGATTTCCATAAAAATCAATTGACTCATGATCACATTGAACTTATTGATGTGATCTATAATAGAAACATATTCAAACATCATTAAATTGAATAATTGGCAAATTAGATATAGCTTTGTTTGAGGTGGATGGCTTCTCGTACATATTTGATAAGGTCTTCATCAAACCCTAAGTAGTCTTTTAATTGATGATATTGAATGTAACATTCCATGATAATGTCAAATGAATCACACCAAGAGCTTGGAAATCTAATAGTTCCCAATCCTCTTTGCCCAAATGATCTAGATTCTTCCCCAACAATACTTCATGCAACTTATTTTGGTACAAATAATCTTTGATCTACATATTCCAAAACCTGAAGTCTATCCCATCGAACTTGTTAATCTTGACTTTTCCATCCTTGGATGCTATCTCTTCAACTGATCCTTTAAAAACATCACTCTAATACCAATTGTTACGAAATGAATCAAGCAAAAGAAATAAGAACAACAATAGGAAAAAAAAGCACACACAAAACACATAGATTTTAAATGGAAATTCCAAATTGAGATGAAAATCATGATTACAAGTAAAGAGTCAATTTATTAGATCTAAAATTGAGTGTACTATAAGAAAGTGATCCTTCACAAAGGGTGATCACACAAAGGTAGTACAAAGGGTGTCTACATAAAAGGGAGAGAAAACAACATCCCTTCAACTTCTAACCCTTTAAATTTTGTAACGACCAACCCTTCAACTTTTGTAATGACCAACCCTTCAACTCTTGTAATAATCGAACCTTCAACTACTATAATGGCTGAACCTTCAACTTCTATAATGATTGACCCTCAAACTTTTTTGACCCTTCAACTTCTAGTACAATGTAATGGTAGAAAACCACAAATAAAATTCATGTCACCACACCATACTCTAACAAAATGTCCCTAGGTGATGGAGGTTCCTAAGGCTCCAAACAACCTTCTCCTACTTTGGGTGCATGTGGTGATGATCATTTCCTATGGTAGTTTCCACTTTTTGAAAAATATGAAAGGCATCCAATAGTGCTTTCATCTTCTCCTCCTTTCCCGTAGGATCATTCACAATCCATGTAGCATCTCAAATGTGGACCAAAGTGGGAACATCCCAGGAGCAGGGCATTTCTAGGAATAGCTCCTTAACAATGACAAACCAAGTAGCAAAAAGTTTGCATTCAACATTGAATGCCTTGAGATCATTTTGCAACTCATAGTAGTTGTTCATCCTTTTGGCCAGGGTCTTAGTAGTTGATCTCTGATTGATGAATTGTGCCTTGAAAACCTTGACTTCAACATTAATAATCTCAATCTTTTGCTTGGTCTCCTTATGGGTTTTGAACTCTACATCATACAACAATTATGAGTTGGACACTTGCTTCTCCAACTCTAACTAGGACCATCTAGTAGTCAACATTACCAAATTTTCATAACAAATATTGGCAAGCTTCATGTACTCCATCATCTTCTTGATCTACAACTCTTTCATGCCAATCTCCACTTTGTGTTAGTCATTGAGCCCATCAAAGATAGGCTTCTAGACATCACCTCCTTTCTTGAGCTATTAGAGGGCCTTATTAACTTTTTCCTTTGCCATATGAATGTGGTTTTCATTGATTTCATTTTGTATACTAACCTGATCTTTGTAGTAATTTTTGACTCTCTCAAATTTGAGAGCCTCATTCTTCTAGGTGGCTATATCTATCGTAGACTTTTGATGAAGGGCTTGGACTTCCTCAACAGAGAGATTTATGTTTTTAGTTGCTGATCTCCTCAATGTAATGTTCACTCTAGCTAGCTACTCCTACTGTTGATGGATAAATTCTTGCATCTATTGCTTTCACACATCATCCTTTCATACGCGATGCTTCTTTATGGTTAAGATTTCATTCTTGTGGCATGTCTAGACCAAGCCATTCTGAATGAAGTATGTCTTCACATTGGCCATGGATTGGTCAAATATGGTTATCTCTTTTGCATTCTCAACCTATTTAATCCTATTTTAAAGTTTTTGAAAAGCTTCATCATGTGTTAGCACAGAATTGAGAAATGCAGGATCGATAAGATGGGCTCTTAGTTATGCACCCTCAGTAGCCAAGCATTGGTTTTGTGCTTCAGCTATTTCAATTTGTCCATCCAATATGATGCACTTACCTCTTACCTCTAACATCTACAACTGACTTAGAGTGATTGTATCTAGAAGATCAAAGATATTTGGAATCAGTTGCTCAAATTCCACCAATCGGTCTAGCAACTCCTTTGCTAGGTTGCACTCAATCTACTGCTAACTATTCCTACCAACATCTGGACATCTCTAAGTGCAAAAAAATTTTGTATAGAAGCTATACATTTATTTAATTCTTTGACAATTCTATCAACAACCACCTCTACTACTATCTCCTACCCATGTTGCTACATCACCAAGAGAGTTGCCCCATTGCCCTCCTCCAGATGCACCAAAAAACTAGCAACATTCCTAGAGATTGCTAAGAATTACTACTATTGAGAGAGAGATACCATTACATCTTAGGCATTAATATTTAATCTTGCAAATAGCTATGTACATTGGTGATGAGTGGCAAGGTACCCCTATGTTCAATCATATGAATCACTAAGGCATTATATGTGATCTAGTCAAATTCTGTGAACCTATAGTCATCCCATACACTAGTTTCTCTAAGAATTGAAATGGCATTGAGAACATTTGTTGTCTTCCCAACTACACTTGTAAGGTTCAAGGGTATGATTTAAGTGTAATTAAGATATATAAATTTTTATTGTTTTATGTTTTATGGAAGTAATTGCCTACAACAAGAATAAAGGGTAGAGTAGATTGAAACTAATGTCTATTACCTAGCTAGCTTAACACAAGTAACTACTCCATTTTTCTAGACACATCCTGAACACATATAGCATTTCTAGGCTACACAATGTTAAGCATTACTAGACTACCCAATGTTAAGCATTGTTAAGTTACCAAGTACTATATGAATGCTCAAAGTGTTCATGGTTGTGTTAATTAATTTCTAAAAATAAATTACTTAATTAAATGTATTAAAGTAAAGAATAAGAAAGTAGAATGCATTATAGAAAATATTGAGCTATTCTCAGTGTTGCAAGGATTGTCAAAAGAGTTCATTTTATTCCCACCACATTGCTGCATTGAGGTACATCAATGCTTGCACAAAGAACCATACACACTTAAGAATCCTTCTACAAGCACTTAGAAAATATTCTAACTCTCAGAAAAATAAACTACAAGAGCTTCACTACTCTCTTTAAAAATGATCCAAACCTAACTCCAAATGGAAGCCCAAGCATGATATCCATATTCTTGGAAAATATACCTTGATTTTGGATATCCAACATCAGATCTAGGCCTCAATGTCATGTATGCGATGTTGAGGCCTCAAGGTCATGTACCCAATGTTGTAACTGACATAAATAATGGTTCATCATGCCTCCATAATTGAATAAAAATTTATCCTCAAGTGAATAAGATGAGGAACAAGTTATTTATAATATAACATATTGGGAAGGTATGGGATTATTAACTAACATGACAAACTGACTCAGTTGAAATAGACATACAAACTCTGAGTGCCCAAGTGTATAGAATTACAATTTTTACAACATTGGGTGTTCATGGGAAGAGGATTGAACACCTTGGAGAATATTGACATCCAACACCTCTTGGTAGCAAGAGAATGAGAGAGAGAGAAGAGATCCTTCAATCACAAATGGTCCTCATTGTGTGGTACAACTGCATCATCCTTGGTGAAGATAGTCCCACTTCTAGTCCATGCTTCCTACAACAATCACAATAGGATCATGAATTAGTATGTAATGTGTAACACATAACTATTAAATGCCTTGTCTCATCAGTGGTTATGCTAAACTAAGTTGTGATTGTGGTAGTTTGGTTTCTTTGATAGTGTTAGCGGGAAAGCTGATAGATAGGTATATTGACCTAAATTGTCGATGTAAGGCTGGAAGGGAAACAAACACTGAGAAATCATCGAGTAGCCATAGCTAACCCTGCCTTCACCCGAGGACAAGCTGGAGAAGTAAATGAAGGCAGAGTGCCTTGGATGGTCTACATGCAAATCAACCAAGGACTTTCCTGAGTGTAAGCTATGGCTAGCGCTGGGGTTATCGTAAACGATATGTAAACGGAATGCAAACAGCGATAAAAAATGTAAACAAAGCATACTGAATTATAAATAAAGCATAAATAAAGCTATATTTGTAAAGCATAAACAAAACTAAACAATGTAAATGGGAGGCGATAATGAAACTGTATTGTATTTTTCAAACAGGAATATGCACCGGTCAAAGCGTAGTTGCACAAGTGTGGATGACAAGTCAAACACCTAGCCCTAGAATGATATGATGTGATGATATGATGATGAGATGGGATGGATAGGAGAAATAATTGGAAGCCAAAAATCATATGTGTCGAGTGCCCAAGGATTGCAAATTCTGTCCTTCAGAATTGCCAATCTCTCCAATCTTTGCCTCTTCCAATCTTCTTCTTCTTCTTCTCCTTTTTTCCTTCTCTCTTTCTTGCCCCCTCTAGTTTGTGTGAATTGATAGGGTATTTATAGGGTTGGGCTAGGGTCTGGCTAGTGTTTTCTTTGACCAGGTTCAATGTATTTTACAATTTGTGGGTCATTCAAGCCCATAAAAAAAATACAAATTAGAAATACAAGCCCTCAAGCGATAAAAAAAATTTAAAAAATTTAACTCTGGCCCACTTGGAAAAATTATATTTATTTATTTATTGCTGAATATTTGACCTGATTTTTCATGGGCTTTCATATCCCTTTGCCATTTTACAGATTTCTTGAAAAAGAAAATCAAGAATGATTAACACCGCCTCGCTTGTCTAGCATCCAGCGTGACTTGCAGTGTGACCTCCAAAAATTGCAATTTTGAGCTGAAATCTAGAATTTCTAAAGGCTGGGACCCATAGTTATCAATAGTGGACCTTGAGGATGACTTACACCCTTAAAATCAAGTCATTTTGGCTCAATTTTGGGGCTCTAAAAATTGGTGACGCTGATCCTTACGCTGTGCAGCGTTTGAAAAAGTAACCAAAGTGTACTTAGCCAAAACCAAACATTTTGAACCTGAAAGTTTTAATTCTAGATGCTGGAAGTTGGTGCATTCACCTGTGGGCCTCAGGGGAACCTTTCCTGTTGAATCATGGAGCATCGGGGGCTATTTTGGAGGCCTCCAAGTTTGGTCACACTGTACTCATGTTGGGCAGTAGCATGACTTAGCTTGATTCTTGTCTAAATGTGCTAGGCCAAAATTAGTGGTGTTTCATTGGCCCCTCTTTGTTGACATCTGGAGGAATCCACCTCAGAGGCATCGACAAGGAAGTGCAAAACACCATGAGAAATAAAGCATCAAACATTAACTGTCGGCCCTTGGCTGGGTATCATCGCACCATTTTCGAAAGTACATGGGATTGAGGGAATGTGTTTCAAGATGCAAGGGAATCGGTTGTAACCAGGGAAGCTAGAAGGTTAAGGGCTATGATTGCTGCTGGGATTTTTGGAAGAGGAATGCTCTTTTGTGCACAAGTCATGTCATTGGTCCTTGTCAACAACCAAGTTTTCATTAGACTTGGAACCAAGACATAGGAGGTGCATTCTTTGGAGAAGTGGGACTCTTATAGAGTATTTGTAGGGCCCGTTGTAAACAGCCAAAGCCATGTAATGATGTGCAACATGATCTCTTTGAGACATGAGTGTAACTATTTTTTCAAACAACTGCCTTCTTGCCTAGGGCTTGTATGAGAATGACCAATAGTCTTTTGTTTATGATGTCAACGGGGTCTTAAAGATCTTTTTGTGCATTTTTCTCTTTGACCTTTTTTTTGTTCTATTTTTTTTCTTTTCTTGATCTTTTTGAAAGAGCTTTCCTTTTTTACTATGCTCATGTTTGAGCACTTGTATTTTATGTCATGCATTGTGTACTGTGTTTTGCGTTGTGGCTGCTTAGAGAGCTACAGTATGCAATAGTGTATTAAGAGTTTTGTGGTGAGTAGAATGTATCAAGGGGATATAATTGGATAGGATAAAGGATCATGATGGGGAATAGGGAATGTATCAGGAGTTGGGAATGTACTTATGAACAGATTAATTAACCCAGTCGCATGCTTCAGAAAAAATGTGATACCTTGTCGTCATGATGAAGTGCATCTATGCACGAATGCCTCAGAAGTGTCATCCTACAAACACAACTCCAAGAAGAAAAGAAAACCAAAAATGAAACAGTCAGCTAAACACTTTAAATAAGGAGATGGAGTCACCACATGCAACTTTCAAAGCAAACAAAATCATGCACAACATCAGTTTCATTAGGCCCCATGAGATGAATCATGCAACAAGTCTTTGTGGAACAGGCACAGCCAACTGCAATAATAGATCTTTTCAAATTTTGCCTAGTCTTTGATGATGTCACCAATTTATAGTCTTAGTGGACTGTTGTGGATTAGTTTCACATCATAACCCCTTGGACGGTGCCAGTTTAGCGTCGTGGCATAGTTTATAGTCATAGCAGACTGTGAAGAGGAAAACTAATTTATAGTCTTAGTGGACTTTGGATGCTAGTTTCATGTCATGGTAGACGGACGTAGTAGTTTAGTGTCATACCGGACATGTCTCTGTGGTATCAGTTTTAGGTCATGATCCAGGACTATTCTGTGGTATTAGTTTTAAGTCATGATGCCAAGACTATTCTATGGTATCAATTTTAAGTCATGATGCAAGGACTATTTTGTGGTATCAGTTTAAAATCATGATCCAAGACTTTTCTATGGTATTAGTTTTAAGTCATGATGCCAAGACTTTTTTGTGGTATCAGTTTTAAGTCATGATCCAGGATTGTCTTTGCCAGTTTATAGTCATAGGGGACTAATGGATACCTTGCTTGTGTAAAGTGTGTTGTTGCATGCATGGTCATGCTATGTGCCTGCGAGATCCTACAAAAAAAATCAACTAGAAAGAAAACAACATCAAGCAACACCTTCCATACATAGAGTTAGAATGTATGAATGACAGAAAAGCAACACAAAAAAATGATAGTTTTAGGTCGTTTCAGGCCGTAAGCTAGTTTAAGGCCTTTTCGGGCAATGTATTTTTGTAGTTTGACGTTGTTTTTTTTATTTTTTTTCTTTGTTTTCTAGAGTATATGTGTGCAACTAAATGTAACATAAATTTCTAAAGTGTAAGGCAAGATGTAAGGTAAATACTTGGAAAAGAAGGCAACGACCATGCAAGAATCTAAATCATAAGTTGTAACTTGTAAGCAAAAATTCAATGTAAGATGATGGGAGTTTGTAAATCTGTAATTTGTTGGCTCTATTTTAAAGCCATTTCGGGCTTGGTACATCAGTTTAAAGTATTGATTGACTATTGCATCTGTTGTTAAAGAAAGGATTACCAGTTTTATGCCATGGTGGGCCAAAGGTAGTAACGTTTTCAAGAAGTTTTAAATGGAACTGGCCATTTCTGACCATGGCTAGTTTAACGTCATTTTGGACATTTTATAGTTTAATGTCATTTGGGATATTTCGTAGTTTAACATCATTTCGGACAGTTTGTAGTTTAACTTCATTTCGGACAATTTGTAGTTTAACATCATTTTGGATAGTTTGTAGTTTAACGTCATTTTGGACAGTTCATAGTTTAACGTCATTTGGGACAGTTCATAGTTTAACGTCATTTCGGATAGTTCATAGTTTAATGTCATTTTGGACAGTTCATCTCATTCATTCTAGTTGTTGAGCTGCCTCTTGATCTTTTGTAACTTAACACGTGGTGCTAGGTGTATGGGTATGATCTTATATTCACCTTCCTCTTCATCGGTGATGTCAAATGATAATTCTGACCAAGAAACATCAGCAGGAATGGCTCCTATGTCTGTGTCTTCTTGTGTTTCTTCAGTGCTAGTTGGATTGTGAGTCAATGTTGGGTTCATGTTCTGATATATGTTCATGGTTTCTAGCTTAGGCTTAACAAACTCAATTTCTGACTCTTGACCTACCTCAAGGTATGAGGAAGTGATCGATGGTGTTGTTTCCCCATGTATGATGATCTCAACACCCTCGTAAGGTAGATGTATCTCCTGATAGATTGGTGAAGATACAGCTTTAAGTTGAGCTAGCCAAGGTCATCCTAGGATCAGATTAATCTCTGGAATTTTATCAACCACTATGAATTCAACTGATGTAGGGAATTGGTCTCCGGCTATGAAATCTAAGGTAATCATGCCTTTCACTCCCACACGGGAACCATTGAAGGATCTCAAGAAAGAGGTTGTTGTGGGTCGTACTTGTTTGATGAGTCCCAATTTTTTGATGATAGAAAAAGGTATTACATTTGTTGCTGCACCATCATTGACATGCACCCTACGTATTTTGAAATGATCAACCTGTATTGTTATGAACATAGGGGCCATGGTGATTTCCCCTATTTTCTCATCTAGCTTAATGTCCTTAATGCGAAACTCTAAGGATGTGGTATTTGATTCCTGAAGTTGTGGGGATAATACTGCATAAATTGATGGTTCATCTGCAGGAAGATCCTCACTAACAGGAATCGAAGTTAGCATTTGTACGAGAGGCTCTCGATGTACCGGTGAAGTCATTACTAGGTCATACAAACTTAAAGAAGTATTCTTTTGTTTTAAGGCTTGTGTAAGCTGGGTCAACGCATTTGCTAGGTCTTTTCCATTTGGGACATTCTTATCCATAGAGATTTGGTCCATTTGACCTAGCATTCGTATTTCTCATGGAGGGGTTTTTATGTTAGTAGCTAAGAATGTTGGGTTTGGGATATGACTTGTAACTTCATCTTGGTTTTGGTGACTTGTACTAGGCTCATTAATGGATGAACTCATGGAGATGGTGTTTAGTGGTGTAGGCTTTGGCAATCCTAATTCGTGTCCATGGTTTTCTCTCTCCATGCTCTCTCTTTTTTCTTTTTCCAAGCACTCTCTTATTAGCCTATTAGCAAGAAGTTCTCGCAAAGGTCATCGAGAGGTGGAGGTGGATTATGTTCTAGGGTGTTTTGGCACCTAGACCACAAAGGGAATGGGTCGGTTTTTAGATGGTATGTTTGTTGTGGTGGAAACTAAAGGAGGTATGCAGATGATGAATGATTTTGATGGTGTGGGGGACATGCATGTGATAAAAGGGGTTTGAGGAGATGTTGGGGTAGGTGTGTTTTCTGAAGGCCTCCAAATCACAAAAGGTCTTCACGGAACATCTTGTCTATTTTCCATATGGATAATATTAATCACATATGGGGCATCGTTGGTTTTGGTATTGAGAGGATCCTTGTAGACCCCCATAGATTGGTTTTGAGGCCTTATCGGGTTTGTCTCATTGAACACTACTTCGCCCCCATCTATCATGCATTGTATGTCTTGTTTCAATGCAAAGCAGTAATCAGTCCCATGACCACACCATTCATGATATTCACAAAACCTATCTTACCTAAAGCCTTTAGGAATGGGAGGTTCGTTGGCTGTAACTAAGGCTCGATTTTTGGCCAATTCGCAAAAGAGATCATGTCTTTGTGAGGCTGCAGGAGATATTTGTTTGTGTTGAATTAGCCCAGCCTTTAGAAGTTGATCAAGTAGTTGTGAAGACTTCATGGGCAATGGTGTGTATTGAGCAGGGTCTTTCCTTTTGAAGGTACGTGCATGACCTGTGTTGTTATTTCTATTTGAGGAATTTTTAGGTGTATGAGTGGGTGTGGTTCTTTCATAGTTGTTTGGGATAACAGGTTATTTTCCCTGAGCCACTGCTGCTACCGTTGTTTTGGACTTATCTTTCCTCATCTATTGGCTCCTAAAAGTTGAGTAGGCTAGGTTATTACTTATTTGTGCCGCTTCTTCTATGTCTTTGATTTGTACGAATGCTTAGCTCAATGTGCAGGCTTTCAAGTAGTAAAGTTTTGACTTAATAAAGTCATTTATGGCTAACTTAAGGATAGAGAGCAAGTATGTTTCAAGGATAGGTTCATGAAGTTCATTTAAGGCTGCACTCCATCTTTAAATAAATTTCTGTGCTGGCTCTAATGGTGCTTGTTTAATTTAAATCAAGCTATCTAATGTGGCTTCAGGTTTCAAACTGTACCTGAAACGAGTGACAAACTGATGCAGCAAATTCTCTAAAGAAGATATAGAGCTACAGGGTAAAGATCGATACTAGTCTAAGGCTTTTCCAATTAAGGACATTGCAAACACTTGCAAGATTACATGGGGCCATGCTTGAAGTAAAAGGCTTTCAGTTCTAAATATCACTAGGTGGGCATTTGAGTCCCCTTCTCCATTGTACTTAGTCAGTTGAGGTAATGAGACTCCTTTTGGCAAGGTCAAGGGTGGAACTAAGCGGTTAATTGGGTCATCTTGATAGAAATCTAGTACCTTGACTTCCTCATTGTTGAAAGTTTTAAGAAGTTTTAATTCTTTTGCCAACGAGTGCATCATTTTTTGTGTGTCTGCCCATTCTTGGGTGGTAGGAAAACCAAAGGATTGAGTTGATTGTGGATGATAATGGTTTAATTGTTGCATTGTTTGTGGAAAAGTAGGTTGTTGGGCTAACATTTGTTGTGGTGGGATGGTATTCGGGACTGAGACTATCAGTGGAGCCCACTGCCCAACTATAGGTTGTGAGGTAACACCTTGAACATGTTGGGTTGGAGTAATCAATGGTGCCCTATGAATTTGCATCTGGGGTATGTAATGGGTGGATGGGGAAGCTAGTATGATTGATGGTATTCCAATTACTTGAGGGTGGAGGATTGACCCTACGTTGGTTTGGGTGAGTTGTTGGGCTTGTATTGGTGGAGGAATTATGGAAGTGGATGCATCAGAGTGAATGTCATTAAGCACGGAGAAGATAGGAATGGAATGGGAAATAGGTCCTCAGTGTTTGTGGATGAAGAAGGAAACACAGTTTCTTCTAGGAAAGGATGGAATAATGGGTTTGTGTGGGCATGGGGGCTAACGGTATGGTATGATTCTCCATGTTCAGATTGGGCTGCAAAGTCATCTTCTTCATCTTGAGGCTCTATGGGAGGTAGTTGTAAGGCTTGACTTCTAGCCATAAGAAGTTGGGATATGAGTTTATGATGGTTTTTAAATAGTGGGATTATGTCAAAACCTAAAGGGATAAACTCACGTCCTCCTTTGTGGATGAATTCATATTCTCGCTTAGCTTCCCTCTCTATATGATCAATGCGTAGGTTGGCTTGGATCTTGACATAGATAAAATTATACTGCTCAGGTGTAAGAGTTGCGTGAATAGGGCCTTTGCCTTGTAGCCTGAGGGATTGGCATGTATAGCCTTCAGGATTTATGTGTTCAGTAACAGTTATGGATTCCATAGCAGTCATAGGGTTTGAAGCTTCAGCCCCAAAGTCAGCAATTGGTAGTGTTACTGGGTTGATTTGGGAGGATTCTNAAAGTCAGCAATTGGTAGTGTTACTGGGTTGATTTGGGAGGATTCCTGATAAACATGAATGGACTGGGGTAGATGAATGGAGTTGGATCGCAAGTAGTAGCATGGGGTGACACAAGCTCAGTGTGATCAACAGGGATGAAGAGACTAAAATGGGCAAGATGGATGGGTTTTGATAGGTAGTGAGGTTTTAACCAATAACAAGAAATTGGCCCTCCTTCTAGTGCCAAAAACTGTACTGACCTAAATCGTTGGTGTAAGGCTAGAAGGGAAACAAACACCGAGAGATCATCAGGCAGCCACAACTGACCTTGCCTTTACCTGAGGGTAAGCTGGAAAAGTAAATGAAGGCAGAGTGCCTTGGATGGTCTGCATGCAAATCAACCAAGGACTTCCCAGAGGGTAAGCTACGGCTAGCGCTGGGGTTATCGTAAACGGTATGTAAACGGAATGCAAATGGTGATACAAAATGTAAAAAAAAGCGTATTGAATTCTAAATAAAGCATAAATAAAGCTATATTTGTAAATCATAAATAGAACTAAATAATGTAAATGGGAGGCAATAATGAAACAGTATTGTATTGTTCAAACAGGAATATGCACCAGTCAAAGCGTAGTTGCATAAGTGTGGATGGCAAGTTAAATGCCTAGCCTCGGAATGATATGATGCGATGATATGATGATGAGATGTGATGGATGGGAGAAATACTTGGAAGCCAAAAATCACATGTGCCAAGTGCCCAAGGATTGCAAATTTTCTCCTCCTTCAGAATTGCCAATCTCTCCAATCTTTGCCTCTTTCAATCTTCTTCTTCTTCTCCTCCTTCTTGCCTTCTATCTTGCTTGCCCCCTCTAGTTTGTGTGAATTGATAGGGTATTTATAGGGTTGGGCTAGGGTTTGGATAGGGTTTTCTTTGACCAGGTTCAATGTATTTTACAATTTGTGGGTCATTCAAGCCCATAAGAAAAATACAAATTAGAAATACAAGCCCTCAAGCAATAAAAAAAATTTAAAAAATTTAAAAAGATTAGCTCCAACTCTGGCCAGCTTGGAAAAATTATATTTCTTTTTTTTTTTCTGAATATTTTGCCTAATTTTGCATGGGCTTTCATATCCCTTTGCCATTTTACAGATTTCTTGAAAAAGAAAATCAAGAATGATTAACACCGCCTCGCTTGTCTAGCATCCAACGTGACTTGCAGTGTGACCTCCAAAACTTGCAATTTTGAGCTGAAATCTGGAATTTCTGAAGGCTAGGACCCATAGTTATTAATAGTGGACCTTGAGGACAACTTACACCCTTAAAATCAAGTCATTTTTGCTCAATTTTGGGGCTCTAAAAATTGGTGACGCTGATCCTTACGCTGTGCAACGTCTGAAAAAGTAACCAAAGTGTACTTAGCCAAAACCGAACATTTTGAACCTGAAACTTTTGATTCTGGATGCTGGAAGTTGGTGCATTCACCTCTGGGCCTCAGGGGAACCTTACCTGTTGAATCATGGACCATCGGGGGCTGTTTCGGAGGCCTCCATGTTTGGTCACGCTGTAATCATGTTGGGCAGCAGCATAACTTAGCTTGATTCTTGTCTAAAATTGCTAGGCCAAAATTAGTGGTGTTTCAATAGGGTTAATTAAATTAAGTAGTGCATTAAATTTGAAAATGTTCAATATAAGGAAATATTCAAAGAGGGTATAAGAATTCACAACAATGAAAAGAAGAATTTAGTAAAAAATATTGTGAAGATGTGTATAATTTGATGTCATTGATGAGATAAATAGAAAGAATTTGATTGTAAAAATATCTAACAGTAAAGAACTTAACTAACCCAACCAAAAGATATGCAAGTGGGTCCCCCCCAAAGTAGGAACAGGCCTTTTATGTCCTTGCATAACTTCAAACTAAAGAGTCTATGTGCTATGTAGATGATTAATAGTTATAGAAGGTTAAATACAAAAACCTAGAAGTAACTAACTAAAAATTATAACACGTCAAACTAGGATATCAAATCAAAACTTGAGACTAGCAGTGAGGTGAAACATGGAAAGCATAGATGGATGAAAGGAAGAGTGGAATGGAGTCCCTAATTATAGTCACATGAAGCCCCTTGTGGATTTTGTGGTTAAATGACTTGACAAGCTCCATCCTTAATCAAGACCAAAACCACCCACTTTTAATGACTTCTCATTGACATTCTAAGACTAATCCATCCCCTAAGACACAAGAGTACTCTCATAGAACAATCACCATTCCAAATTAGGGATGAAGTAGAAAGTAAAGGCATTAGTTAGAGGAGACGAGTCCATTAACTACTACTAGTAGCCCATTTATTCTATCTAAGGTGTGAGCTTTGAATTCCCATTATTTTTTTTCTTTTAAAATGGAAACCATACCATGTAAAGACACATGCATTTATTTTGTCCAAGGTGTGTGCTTTGAATCTTCATATTTTTTTTATGAGGATCACACCATGCAAAGATTTATGCATTTATTTTGTCCAAGGGATGTGCTTTGAATTCTCATCTTCTTTGTTTGATGAGAACCACATCATGCAAGGACTTATATAACTTCTTTTATTAATTGGCATAGAATAGCAAGAAATTCATGGAAACACACATGCACCCAAGCAAATAAAAAAGTACAAAAATACCAAATTCTTTTGAAGCCAAACCCTGTTCAAACCTTTGAATCCTTCCCAATTCTAGAAACTACCAAAGTTACAAAGTTATTAAAGTTTGATTAATGAAAAAGGGATTACAGATTTCCAAAACAAGCAAAACCATAGCATTACATGAAAAATAAACCATGTCCTAATTATCTGTAATGAAATTTAAAGCTATAAACTAGACACCAATAATCAAATAACAAAAATAGTACATATGATCATCAAGTAATGCATTACCAATATACCTGGCACTTATTAACACAAAGTTAGAAAATCACACAAAATAAAATAAAATATAAAAGAAATTGTAAATTATTCAAGAAATATCAAATGTACTAATGATGGTGTAAAATAAAAAATTAGAAAAGATTAATAACATAAAACCAAAAAGATGTAAAACAAAGAACATATAAAACAAAAATTTGTAAAATGAAAAATGTGTAAAACAAAAAAAGTTAAAAAAAACTAAGGAGCTGCTTGAATGCTTTGCATGGGTGTCCATCCCCCCCATGAGTAAGTTGAAAGGAGGAAATCTAAAATATGGAGCATGGTTGTCCATCTAATGAAGTTGTTGTTGTGTTAGCTGGCTTATGTTCATGGAAAGGTTTAATTTGGGCTCTCAAGTTTATAGATCATCATGGCCCCTAAAAAAAAAATTTCATAAATGATATAAGGTTCCTCCCACAATGTTTAGAACTTAGTTCATTGAGGTACATGTGTGGGGTTCTAGTAGAGAATCTTGTCTTTCATTTGAAATTTAACTTTTCTAATTTTTATGTCATGACACTTTTTGTTATAAGCCTTGTGCAACTCATTAGATGATAAGGCTACTAATTGATTTTCATCTTGCAGGTTGAGATTTATTAGTTTTTTCTTTTAGGCTAGACTTAAGTCAAGGTCAAGGTCACAAGTTGTTTAAAGTGTATGGAGTTTATATTGAATAGAAAGTATTGGTAGTTTTCCATACACAAGCTCATAGAGAGAGTAGCCTATAGAAATTTTTTAAGTTGAGTGATAGGACCAAAGAGCATCACTGAGTTTTGTGCTCTAGTCCTGCCTATACTTACTAACAATTCTTGTTAGTATTCTTATGATTTCCCTATTCATAACCTCAGCTTGACCATTAGCTTGGGGATGGTAAGGTATTTTGAGTTTGTATTCAACCCCCAAGTGTTGCATAAGCTTTTGAAAATTAGTGCTTATAAAATGAGTTCCATTATCAAAAATTAATGTACATGACATACCAAACCTATTTACAATGTTTTTATGTACAAATCTAGTACTAGTAGAAGATGTATAGTCAATGACAACTACTACTTCTATCCATTTCGTACAATAGTAAACAATAACTATGATGTATGACTTTCCATTTCACATGGGCATGATGTGACCCATGAAATCAATGCCCCAAATGTCAAATGGCTCTAATGGTTGAATCCATTGTTAAGGTCCCTTCATTCAAGTAGTCATTCCACCATCTCGTTGGCATCATTCACAAGAGCAGATAATATGGTGACCATCCGTGAAGAGTGTTGGCCAATAGTACCCTACCATCAAGATTTTAATGGTCATGTGTCTCCTAGCATAGTGTCCTCCACAAGGACCTTCATGAGAATCTTGGAGCATACATAATTGATTAGCATCAAGGACATACCATCAAACTAGGCCATTGATGCTCATCTTGTAGAGGTGTCCATTGATCTCCATGAAGTGCTTTACCTAGTGAAGAAACTATTATTTCCTTCAATGGTCCAACCTTTATGTCATCTCCTAAGTGAGAAGATAAGTGAGAATGTTATCATATCATTTTGGTTCATTGGGAATTTATTTAGCTACTTCCATAGAAAAGAGGATTTCATCAGGATACGTATCAGATAATGGGCTTTTGTCCTCTTTGTCATCCCATCATAATTGAGACAAGTGATCAACAACCACATTCTCGATGCCCTTCCAATTTACCATTGTAATATCAAATTCTTGTAAGATCACTAACCACTATATGACACCTTGTATCGAAGCACTATGGTCTGTGTGCACAAACACCTTGTGTCAAAGCACATAGTGCTTGAACTTCTCTAGAGGAAACACCACTACCATTAATTCTTTTTCTATAGTGATGTAGTTCAATTGCGCACCCACAATGCTTCGTCTAGTGGAATGGATGTAGTATGGATTTTTCTTGTCATATAACTATGTTAGAATAGCTTACAAAGAAGAATTTGATGCATTTTTCATGATATGAAATAGTCTAGAGCAATTAGGTGCTTGTAGAATTGGAGTTTCCACAAGCCTTTCTTTTAGTTTCTGGAATGCTTTTTCACATTCTAGGATCCAGATAAAAGAAGCATCCTTTTTTATTAGTTCGACCAATGGTTTTGTGATCTTAGAGAAATTCTCTATGAATTACTAGTAGTAGCTAGTGTGTCCAATGAATGAACAAACATCTTTAACTATTTCTAGTTGGTAGGTTATTCCTTAGGTGACACTTTTTTTAGGGTCCACCTCAATTCCTTCTTGTGATATTTTGTGCCATAATACAATGCCCTCCTACACCATGAGGTGACTTTTCTACCAATTAAGCCATAAGTTAGTTTTGAAACATCATTTTAACACTTGCTCAAGGTGGTCTAAGGCTTGCTCAAATGTAGCTCCATAGGTGGAGAAGTCATCCATGAAGACTTATACATCACTACCAATCTACTATTGAAAGATGCTTAGGACTAGGCATTGAAATGTGGTAGGGGCATTATATAGACCAAATGAAATTTTATGATGTGCAAAATTCCCCCAATGACTTGTGAACATTGTCTTTACTTGGTCCTCTAGTGCACTTTGAGTTTGGTTATAACCATTATAACCATCTAGGAAGTTGTAGTAGCAATGCCTTGATATTATGTTGAGCACCTGCTCAACAAATGGGAACAGAAAGTGATCCTTGAATATTGCCATAATCAATAGCCTAAAATCGATGTAGACTTGCCATTTTCCATCTTTCTTTAGCATAATTACAAGTGGGCTAATCCACTTACTATTTTCAAGCCTTGAGGAGTTGCTTGATTTTCTTCTTGACAATTTGCTTTAATTTTGGGTTCAACCACCTTTGTGGCTATCATTTTGGCTTCATGGTTAGGTTGGTGTAAATGCTATGCTAGGGTATCCCAGGACCAATCCTTGTGAGTTTAGGATATGACCAAGAAAAAGATACTGACCATCTTTCAACTACCTTCAATAACATCTCTTTCTATTTTGGAGCAAGTCTTGCATTGATTATAACCAAATTTTTATTTTTCAAAAATGCATATTCCATTCTAATCAATAGCATTTTCAATTCAAGGGGTTGTTGCTTGATGTTCTCAAGAATTTCCAGTTCTTCCCAATAGGTATCATTGTTTGTATCATTGAAGAGTTGGTGATGAACTTGCTTAAGTTCATCCATGCTTGTGACATATTCACATGTAAGGCTCTTAACTAGTTTTATGCATAGTGTGCTACTTTTTGAATTAGTGGTTAACCACTAGGTGCCCTAATATTTTGTGGTCAATGCATATAGACAGCTGTAAATTTCTACTTCTGGTGCATACTACTTGCATGCAGAGATGCATGCTTGCTTGATTAGCCAAAGTTTCTACACACAATTGCACTTTCTATCATTGTATGGGATGCATGAAACTGTCTTCTTCTTAATCTTTCCAAATGCATTTTCTTTAGAGATTTCTAAGGAAAGATCTCTGATGCCCATTTTTGCATTTACTATTCCCAACCATGCTCTTCCCATGATGAATGGAAAGTTTTCTTTGCAGTTCTTCACTTTGATTACCAAGAAGTTAACAGGATAAGACCACCCATAGATAGTGGTCATAATGCCTTCTACCAATTCCAATGGAATAATGATGGACTGGTTTGCCAATTTTAATATGATGTTTCTCTTCTTAAGGGAAGGAAAGTTCCAAGTAGTGTATATCTCATGAGAAATCTAATTAACACTAGAACCTGAATCAAGAAGAGCCTTTCATAGTTGTTCTGAGCAATTTGCAAATAAATTAGAGGATTTCCAGGATCAACTAATTTCTTGAGAAGGTTTCCTACATGGATCCAATTAGACATGGGTGGTAGTAAGGTTGTAACTAAGAAACATTACTAGAAAAGTCACATGAAGACATTGGTTATTGAACATGGTAATCATATGGATCAAACTATTAGTAAGGGTATTGTTGCTTTGGTGGTGCAAATGCCCATGATTGTGGTTTCTACCATTGATGGTACTATTCATATGGTTGTAGCAGAGCTCTACTTGGATAATACAATTTATGGTAGTAGAATTGCTTAAGATTACCTTGAGGATAAGGCAATCTCCTAGATGTTTGCCTTTGTGTAAGTCATGGATGTAAGGCATACACCCGAAAATCCTGAAGATGTGACACAATGGGGCAACATCCCTTAAGGTGTTTGTACTAGAAGACATCACATCCATGATCATCATCTAATTCACTATCTGCAACCTATCCTCTTGAAGAAAATTTTCCCTTACCTTTGTAATATGCACGTTCAGCTTCTTTATGCCTCCAATGCTCACGATCACTACCTTGTTCTTAGGACTCTTTAGCAATTTTAAGGATAGCTTGAAATAAGCTATCCATGGAGTTCATTAACTAATCAACCTTTGTTGTAAGTTTAGATTGGAATTATTGAAGTGGCAAGGCTTTTTTATGCATCTTCTCATCAAATATGGATTCATCCTCACTATCATAAAAATGAACCTTCCTCTTGCAGATGGAAGGATCAAGGTTGTACTCATTTATACTTTCTATTTTTTGTAGTTCATCCTCCTCTTTGGTGACCAACTCTATTAACCTTTGTACTTGGTAGGTAATTAGTTTTGACAATTTACCTTCGGCATAGATACCAAGGTTTTCCTTATTTCATTATGAATCCTATCTACAATGTGGTGGAGTTGAGCCAATTGAGAATAACCATGGCTAGGACATTTTTGCATCAATCCATATTATTGGTGAATGGTAGCATCCAAGGTTTTTTGTGCTTCTTGTTTCCACCCTTGAATTTACTTCCTTAAGTTGGACACCTAGGAGTATGTTTAATACTTATCATTGAATATCCTAAGCATGGTGTTGGTGACCGTTTGGGATGCGACTGCCAACGAGTGTCCTCGAACAGGATTTAGGTGCCTGTTGGTCTCTGGCAACACCAAGGCCCAGATACCTCCAAATAACTCAATAGTTAATGTGAGTATGTGTGTGTGCTGTTGCGGCGTGCAGTTGTGAGAAATGTAACGATTGCGTTGCGTGTAAACTACAAATGACTTACTTTAAAGAGATTCAGCCAACTTTGCCAAGTACTGTGAGTTGTTGAAAATTTCCTATTTTGTTCAACTGCCTAGTCTACGCGGTCCTTATAATACCTACTTGTAACAAATAAAATTTTGCAAAAACATTTGAGCACAACTCCGCAAATCTACTCCTAATTTTCCCCAGAGAAAGAGATAGTTCCACAAGAAAACTAGAAATAGAGCAAGATTCAATGGAAATAGACAGAAAAGAAAAGAAAGCAGATTTGTGTGGACCTCAAATATTTAAACAAGGTAAAATGACACGAGTAAACACTTCGCAATAAAGCTATTCCAAATTCAATATCTACGAATTGTTCAAACTTCCAAGGCTCAACCAAGCAATATCTTCAAGACAATCCTACTGTGCTACCAAAAATCGCTGCGTAAACTACCACGTACGAGACTCCACTTTGACTAGACAATAGATGCCAACGATTGCATTCAAACAGAACCTTTAAAAGACTTGACAATTTCTGATTGAAATAACACGGAAAATCACTTTAAAGATAAAGAAGCTATTCTGGTCCCATCAAAATACCAAAGATTTTCTGAACCCTCTTGACTACTAGATTGTTCCACGGCGTGACTACAAACAGAGGCTCTCTTTCAACAACCCAATAGCAGTTCCCAAACGTTGCACAATAACGAAATTTACTACTAAAATGCTCTTAAGGCTTTTATTCACTAGCGCTTCTATGGAAAAATTTTAACAGAAATTTCTATCAGGCAACAAGAACAATAAGAGCAATCTAAAAATCCCAAAATTACTTGCCAAGGATGATACTATCTAAACCACTAGCTAAGCAATTTAAACAAAACAAAAAATGAAATGCATAACTCACAGGACCATGACAAAGAGGCTGAAATCTTTATTCTAGCAAGCCATCTTGCAAGCAATCGTTCACGCTTTCTTCTTTACAAATGCTCTTCTCCCAAGACTCAAAGTGTCTCCAAGAGCCCAAGTGTGATGTGAGAAGTCCTTCCTCAAAATCCTCCTAATCCAAATTTTTGATCTTCTTAATCCAAATTCATTCCCCCTTCTTCTTGACCCTTGAAGTCTTTTTATAGGGTTCAAAGGTAGGTAGGGAAGTTACAAATTTAAAAAATATCTTACCTAACTTCTCTCCCAAGTAACTTGACCAACCAGTTAGGAGGTTACTTGCCCAACAAGTTAGGTAAGTTACAAAATATCTTGGGTGGTTGCCACCACAAAAGAGATAAGGTAGTTGACAAGTGGCCTTGGCAATCTCAAAAAATATATATATATGAATACAAGCTATAGTACTCCATACATATTTATCCCTTTGATTTTGCTTCTTCCAAATGAGATATTAAGTCTTCTAAATGATATATAGGGAAGTTGCAATTTCCAAATATTCAAAAGTATCTCCAAAAATATCTCCCCTAACTTTTCTCTCAAGTAACCCGACTAACCAATTAGAAGATTACTTTCTCAACAAGCTAGGAGAAAGTTACAACAATTAAAATCTGCAACTGATAAGTGTTTACATCATACATATCCTCAAGATTTTGGTTTTTTTTGAATATAATTTAAATATGTAGGTAAATATCAACATTTATATTCAATAATTATCCTTGAGGCTACGTTTCATTCATCATCATTTCATTTTTTTTAAAACACTTCACGGGACAGCAAATACGTTAGCTTTATGGGAGGATAAATATATTTCAAATGTAAGGTTTTCTAACGCGGTTAACCGCGTTGCTTGATGCTCCTTCTGTGCGCAGCTCCCTCCCGCGATTTGTGTTGCTTCTCCACCGAACTGCTCCGTCCGTTATTTCTCTGCCACCGCTCTGCATCGGATTGGCCCAAAGGTCGCGATTGCCGCCGTTGGTTTGTTGCTGACGTCGCCGAAACCCTGCAGCTGCTTTGCTGCCGCCATCTCCATGTCTTCCGCGTCCGCCATGGCTGTGTGTCATCTATTGAACTCTCCACAAACACGATTGCAGTTGGAACAGCTTTTTCGCAGAGCTCGGTATCAGTTATATTAACGGTGAAATGACTTGAATTTGTGAACCCTCGGCAATGGTGTCTTGCCCCTATTCGTGGACAACGTCCAAGTCCGGCGCATTCGTATTTTTGTTTTGCAGTTTTTGCTCGGAACTGTCCGGAGTTGCAGGCAAAGGCGTAGGCGTAGCAACCGGCTGCGTTCTGACCCTGCTTCATTCATTTTTTGTAGTCTTTGGCCAGGAAATTAAGCTTACTATGGAAACAGAACAAAGAAACCCTCTGTGGCAAGTGTTTGGCAAAATTCCAAATAGAATATGGAGTGATTTCTGGCATTTTCTTAGTAAATTTTAGCAGCAAGAATCACTGCATTTTTGTTGCCATTGATACTGTGTTTTTCTTTTTTGTGTTTAACCCTGTTTCTGCAAGTATTCAGTAACTATTTCTTCTTAACATAGAACCCATTTTCCCTGTTCTTGGCTTCTGTAAAAGCAGGACCAACATCATTTCATGCTTGATATATTTATGTGACCAGGCCCTGTATGTTCTATGTCTACCACCGTTACTGAACCAGTCTAAGTTTCGTTAAATGTAATATGCTGAGATATTACATTCTTTGCCTAATGTAGGGTTAAATTAAATATGTGTTTTATCTCCATGAAACTTATCCGAATTCCAGCACCCATTTCATTTTTATTCTTCTTAAGTAAATTGAAACTCCTGCTCCATGTAGTGGCTGAAAATGTGCCAACATCTCTGCCCCCCAAAAAGAGTTTAAATAAACCTCATTTTAAACTGGAGCATACTGAAATTTTATTGAATTTGTACAACTAAACAAAAATCTTTTTTGAGGAAAATTCCCATTTAACATAAGGTGAGATGGGACAAAAAACCTCATTCCTAAAAGAAAATCAAACTGTACAACTATACATTATCAAGTCTCTCATATACTATCCTTGGGTGGAAACTGAATTGTGAGGGTTACCCTAGTGGGAATCCTCATCTCCTTCACCTCTTCATACAAGATCTCTGATGTGATGTAGGTGGTCTTGTTGGCTTCTTGTTTGGTGGAGCTCTCACCTTGATCTGATGAAGCTTTTTCTCCAAGCTTTTCTTCACTTTCTTTTTGGGAGGAGTTCTGTTGTTCTTCTTCATTGACTCCTTCATTTTCTTCTTGAGTGGCCAAAGCTTCTCCCCATCCCCATGATGATTTTCCATGAGTTGGTGGCTCTTCTTCTTTTTCTTCATCTTTGGAGCAATCTTGATATTGCCCCCAAACATTGGACTCAATATCCAAACCCCAAGTGAGAAAAGAAAATTCATCGGATAGCCAAGCCATAAAAGGGCATTCCTTTGGAGCTCCACAAGATTTAGCCTTTAGATAGGCCTTCAATACATGCTCAGGGCAACATCCCATCACATATGGAATAAAAGGCTTTCTCATTGCTCTCTTAAACTCCATTAGCTCTCTCTAATCTTCACTACCAAAGTTGACATAAAAGATGATGAAATCTTAAACAATCTAACCCTCCTTTTATAGGTGCCTAAATGTTTAACTTCCATCCATGTGTCTCCAACCAAGCTTCCTTCTTTTTAGGCATTCAAACCATTTGTCATAATCCTCACCAAGTGGTGGATTAGTCACCCTCTCCACTTGTCAACTTTGTAGAATTCCACTTGTTTCACTTGTATGCTTCCTCTTGTCTCATTTGAAGGAAAGATAATATTTCAAATATAAGTAAAGCATAACTACTAGTAATATTTACATAATACTATATACATATATTATTTTCGTGTCATAACATCTTTAAGTTGTATGCAATTGTCCCAAATAATGTTTTATATGCAAAACATTATATGGAAACTGCAATTCCATGCCGTCCAAGGTTGCTAATTTGTAGGTATCCTCTGATAATTTCTTTGAAATTTGAAAGGGACCAATCCATGTCGATGTAAACTTATTTGGTTTCTTCATATTCCATAACAGGACAAGGTCTCCTATCTTGAAAGTTCTTCTCAAAGATTTCCTATCAAACCATCTTTTAACTTGAGAGGTATTCTGTAACAAATTATCCCTTGCTTTATCTACTTCAGCTTCCCTTTTAATAAGTAAAGTCATGAAACTTCTATCTTTATCCGTCTTTTCACTATATCTTTGTACAAATTCGGAAGCTGAGCTTATAATCTTATTTGTAATTCTTGCTGGTAAACCATAGACTAAGTTATATGGTGATGTCCCAATAGCTTTCTTAAATCTAATTCGATCTGACCATAATGCGGATTGTAGATAATCAATCCAATTTCCAAGATTCCCATCCATTGATTTCTTGATATAAGCGATAAGCTTCTTATTAGTGGATTCCGCTAAACCATTTCCTTGAGGATAATAATTTGATGAAGAAAATAAGAAAATAGATCTTTCAGATGCCCATCTAATAAACTCTTCGGATTTGAAGGCGGGTCCATTATCTGACACTAACACTTCGGGTACACCAAATCTACTTAGAATGTGGTCGTCTAGAAACTTAATCACGTCTGATGCTGAACTTCCTCTTAGAGCCTTTGCTTCAGACCATTTAGTAAAATAATCAGTAGCTGTGAGAATAAACTTGTGTCCAACTCTTGAAGGAGTAATAGTACCAATAAAATCCAAACCCCATTGCTGAAATGGTCTATCCGCAACTACTGGTTTTAAAGGGGCTCTAGCCCTTTTAATCTTGGGTCCATGAACTTGACATTTATAGCATTTTTGAATCTTTGAACTAATGTCTTGATACATGGAAGGCCAGTAATATCCATATCGAAGTATATGTTGCATAGTTGACTTAGGGGATTCATAAAATAAATTCAAATGATCATGAAATTGTTCCAAAATGAAACTAATTTGATCATTATGAACACATTCCAATAAAACTCCCCGAAAATCCTTTCGATATAATATACCATCTTTAACAACAAATCTTCGTGCTCTTTTGAAGAAAGCTCTCTTTTGACTTGCAGTTAAATTATTTGGGATTTTCCTTGTACTAAGAAATTTGAAAACATCATCATACCAATTCTCTTCGTGGGTGTCAAGTGTATAAATTTCACTTTCTCTAGTCATTAACTTGGCTAGTCCCATTCCCTTAATTGTCTTGCATATTTCCAATGAAAATCTGAAACTTTGCAACTTTATAAGCCATTTTCCTCTTTTCAATCCAATCTCATTTTGGGATAGGAATCGCTTGACTGCAGGTTCAATTAGCATAATGTGAACTAATGAACTCTCCAAATAATATTTAAAATGCTGAAGTGCCTTGATGACTGCGAAAGCTTGTTTCTCTAAGTCTGAGTAATTTAACTCTGAACCTTTCAACTGATACCCAAAAAATCCAATTGGTTCATCTTGACCTTCACTATCCTTTTGTGTTAGAACAGCAGCGATAGAATCATTTGAAGCAAATGAGTATAACCAAAAATCTTCTTTAAGTCTAGGCTTTACCAAATATGGAGCCTCTTGTATAGCCTTTTTAATTTCTGATAAAGCTCTCTCTGATTCTGGTGTTTTCTCTACTTGGACATCCTTTTTTAGCATATGCATCAAAGGTTTGGTAATTTCAGTAAACCCGGGGATGAACTTTTTCACAAAGTTTATCTTCCCAAAGAAAGATCTAAGAGATTTCTTACTTGTGGGATGCTCAATATTCTGTACTGCTTGAATTCGGGAATTGTCTATGGCAATCCCTTCTTGACATATCACATGGCCTAATAGACTTCCAGATTTAACCCCGAAGATACACTTCTTAAGATTTAATGAAATACCAAACTCACAGCATTTGTCGAAAACTTGCTGAACATGATCGATATGATCTTCTTTCTTCTTTGAAAATACTGTAATATCATTTAAATAAACCACCACGAATTTGCCTAATAATTCCTTAAATGCTAAATCCATTGCTCTTTGAAAAGTAGCTCCGGCATTCGACAATCCGAATGGCATTCTTTGGTAAGCGAAAGTTCCCCACTTTGTGATAAATGATGTTTTGTATCTATCATTCTTATCTACGACAATTTGATTATAACCTGAGAAACCGTCTAGGAAGGAATATACTTGGCAACCTGAGACTTTAATAAGCATCTCATCAATTCTCGGAAGTGGATACTTATCTTTGTTGGAAGCATCATTTAGAATTCTAAAGTCTACACAGAGTGGTATATCACCATTTTTTTTTCTTACTGGGACAAGGTTAGCAAGCCATGTTGAATATCATACTAGATACATGATTTGTGCTTGCAACAACTTCTTGATTTCGGCTTCCATAGCTGGTTCAAATGATGGATTAAATTTCCTTTGTTTTTGCTTAACTATTTTGCAACCTTCCATTAAAGGAATCTTATGCGTCATCACATCTTGCCGAAAAGCTTTAAGATCATCATAGGACCAAGCAAAATTGTCCAAATTATTTCTTAGACATGTTAACAAATCTTGCTTGAAATTTGAATCTCTTTCCTTTGTAACATTTAACATCTTCGGTGCATTGTTTAATCCAAAATTCACTGCCACAAAAGCTTGACTACTTGGTTTTTGTATGTCCTTTCTAGTAAGTAAATTTTTCTTGAACTCATGTTCTAAATCAATCATCCTCTTTGGAATGAAATTAGCTTTTGAATTTGAAGACGTTTCGGGTATTACTTGACCCTCAAATTCTTGTTTATTTTTCATAAATCTTAGTACTTGATCATCATCTTCAAATACTTGTAAATGCCTTATATTATCTGGTACGGATGGCTGATGTTCTTCTTCAATCATGACATCTTTGTAACCTTCTAATATTTGCATATCCAATGTTGAAGCTGCTTTTGCCAAATAGTCTGCCATAAGATTCTCTGCTCTATTTACATGCTCTATTTGGCAATATTGAAACTGGTCTAACATCTTACAAGAAAGTTGCTTATAAGGTCTTAAGAATGAGCTCTTTACAACACAGTTACCTTTTACTTGTTCACAGACTAATCTTGAGTCTCCTTTTATAGTGATTTCTTTGATCTTTTTGTCTAGAGCTATTCTCATACCAATGCATAAAGCTTCATACTCAGCCTTGTTGTTAGTACAAGGGAAAGATAAATGAATTGCCTTGAGAATTTCAGGTGTACCATTCTTAAATACAACTATTCCAACTCCTACACCTTTTGAATTACATGAACCATCAAAGTATAACTCCCATTTATCTTCTTGCTTTGATTGTTCTTTTTCAGGACTATAGCTTTCTTGGAGTGTGCAAATTTTGTTTTCAACACCTCCTTTTTAAGCCATTTTACTTCATCCATTTGAAGTAATATTATCTATCATCAAAGGTTCGCTATAGATGTATATCTGATTTGGTTCTCCTTTCCAAGGTAACCACATGTGAGAATAATCTGTTGATATGTAACCTGAGAAATTCTTGCTCCAACTTCTACTCAATAAGAGACTATGTGAATCTGGTATATCTGCCACTTGAATAGTTACTCTACTTCTAATGCGGGGTTCAGAAGCAATTTCCAATAGAACATTTGGTAATTGACCCACAATCTTCACTCTACTTTTATCCACTTGAACAATCTTTCTATTTGATTTTTCAGGAATCAAACCAAGTTTCTTACATATAGATAATGGCATTATAGTAGATGTAGCTCCAGAATCAATCAAACAATTGTGTAAGAATTTATCCTTTAATTTCATTGTCAAAAGGAAAGGAGGAGCTTCCTTATCATGTGAAGTCTTCAATTTCTCATCATTACTAGACACATAGCCTAACTCTGATTCTCTAACTCTCCTTTTGCCTTTAATGAACTCTAAAGCCTTTCTTTGCTGATCTCCTATTTGAAGCAACTGATAGAGGCTAATATTGGCTTTGACATGTTTAAGGTCTTCAATCAAATCATATTCTCCATCACCAATGAAGCTTGATCTCTTTATCCATTTATTAAAAGACTGATTTGGAGTGCTTTGCTCCACTTGATTGTCTTTACCTTTATCCTTATCCTTCCTACTTGGCTCAAAAGCTCTTTTCTTAGTAGATGGATCAGTAATAACATTTGGGGGTCTAGAAGTAGTTAGTCTTTCTTTTGATCGAAGACTATATCCATTTTCTTCATTGTTATTGCACTCTTCATCTGAAGACATATCTTCTTCAGAACTTGATAGAGAAGAAGGATCACTAGATTCATTGCTAGAAGATTTACTTACATAGTGAACACTAGATAACTCACTATCAGATTCAATATCAAGAAAGTTAGACATATTAAGATCACTTTCATCCTCATCTTCTGCTAACTTAGTGTCTTGATGTTTATGCTTTCTACTTTTCCTTTCTTCCTTGATATTTACTCTTGCCAATGCTTTCTCACGCTTCACTATTTTGTTAGACATATCTCTCATTAATTGACCTTTTTCAAATCCCACTCTTTCATGCTCTTGCTCTATCTTAACATGAGATGGACCTGGTAAAGCTATAATTTGAGCTAAATCTTGCATAGGGATCATAAATCTTTCTTCTCTTTTTTGAATTGCGACGTTCTCTTCAAGATTCAAGTTCAACTGTTTTTCTAACTGTATGGCTTCACTAAAGTAGTCATTTAGCATAGTTAAGTTTGGAGTTCTCCTTAACCAAATTGAAATGTTGGGGTTGATAGCCTTAAGGTAAGTTTCCTTAAGCATTTCTTCTGATGGCCTATATTGCCTTTGAAAGAGTCCACAAATTCGTTGAAACTTAATATTGAAATCTCTAATAGACTCTTTAGCTCCTTGCTTAGCTTGTATCAGCCCACAGTATAGTTGTTGTTGATCTAACTGATTACCAAACTGGGCCAAGAAAAGATTCTTTATATCATCCCAACTTGTAATACTATTGCTTGGTAAGTTTGAATACCAAATCTGAGCCATATCCTTTAGATTTGATACAAACAACCTACAAGCTTGATCTTCATGTTGAATATTTGCATGAGCTAAAGCTAACTCAAACATGTGAATATATTGTTCAGTTAAATAAGCTTTTCTAGGAATAAAAGGCCCAGGGAAATATTTGTAAACTACCTTAGGAATATCATTGTAATTTTGAAATCCTAATGGTGTAACTCTTTGCCAAGGATTTGCCATCCTATTCCTTTGAAATGTTGAACTCTTAGACTTTCTAGATCTTCTCTTACGAATTGATAAACCAGATATAATGGGTGATCTTTTTGATCTTCTAGTTTTCACTCCACTACTTGTTCCCAATTCAAAAACTTTCTTTTCTTCCTCTTCCGATGAAGAATCAGTCTTAGAATCTAGAATATCCTTTGAAACTCTGAAACTTTCCAAAGTATGAAATTTCTTGGTCATGAACTAAAAATAGTATCTAATTTCTTAAGCCTTATAAATAATTGTTGATGTACTAAACGTATAAGGCTTATGAACCTAGAGGCTTGATTTTCAGCCCTCCTTCTAGCGCCAAAAGAACTGTTGGCAACCGTTTGGGACACGACCGCCAACGAGTGTCCTCGAATAGGATTTAGGTGCCTGCTGGTCTCTGGCAACACCAAGGCCCAGATACCTCCAAATAACTTAGTAGTTAATGTGAGTATGTGTGTGTGCTGTTGCAGCGTGCGGTTGTGAGAAATGTAATGATTGCGTTGCGTGTAAACTATAAATGACTTACTTTAAAGAGATTCAGCCAACTTTGTCAAGTACTGTGAGTTGTTAAAAGTTTCCTATTTTGTTCAACTGCCTAGTCTACGTGGTCCCTATAATACCTGCTTGTAACAAATAAAATTTTGCAAAAACATTTGAGCACAATTCTGCAATCTACTCCTAATTTTCCGCAGAGAAAGAGATAGTTCCACAAGAAAACTAGAAATAGAGCAAGATTTGATGGAAATAAGCAGAAAAGAAAAGAAAGCAGATTTGTGTGGACCTCAAATATTTAAACAAGGTAAAATGACACGAGTAAACACTTCACAATAAAGCTATTCCAAATTCAATATCTACGAATCGTTCAATCCTCCAAGGCTCAACCAAGCAATATCTTCAAGACAATCCTATTGTGCTACCAAAAATCGTTGTGTAAACTACCACGTACGAGACTCCACTTTGACTAGACAATAGATGCCAACGATTGCATTCAAACAGAACCTTTAAAAGACTTGACAATTTCTGATTGAAATAACATGGAAAATCACTTTAAAGATAAAGAAGCTATTCTGGTCCCATCAAAATACCAAAGATTTTCTGAACCCTTTTGGCTACTAAATTGTTCCACGGTGTGACTACAAATAGAGGCTCTCATCCAACAACCCAATAGCAGTTCCCAAACATTGCACAATAATGAAATTTACTACTAAAATGATCTTAAGTCTTTTATTCACTAGCGCTTCTATGGCAAAATTTTAACAGAAATTTCTATCGGGCAACAAGAACAATAAGAGCAATCTAAAAATCCCAAAATTACTTGCCAAGGATGATACTATCTAAGCCACTAGCTAAGCAATTTAAACAAAAAAAAATGAAATGCAGAACTCACAGGACCATGACAAAGAGGCTGAAATCTTTATTCTAGCAAGCCATCTTGCAAGCAATCGTTCATGCTTTCTTCTTTACAAATGCTCTTCTCCCAAGACTCAAAGTGTCTCCAAGAGCCCAAGTGTGATGTGAGAAGTCCTTCCTCAAAATCCTCCCAATCCAAATTTTTGATCCTCTTAATCCAAATTGATTCCTCTTAATCCCCCTTGATTTCCCCTTCTTCTTGACCCTTGAAGTCTTTTTATAGGGTTCAAAGGTAGGTAGGGAAGTTACAAAGTTAAAAATATCTAAGTGTCTCTCTCTTGACCCTAACTTGACCAACCAATTAGGAGGTTACTTGCCCAACAAGTTAGGAGGTTACTTGCCCAAAAAGTTAGGTAAGTTACAAAATATCTTGGGTGGTTGCCACCAAAAAAGAGATAAGGTAGTTGACAAGTGGCCTTGGCAATCTGAAAA
>MNCI01007798.1:182592-200144 GCA_015680685.1 Gnetum montanum | reverse complement strand
CTTCATTCATTTTCTGTAGTCTTTGGCCAGGAAATTAAGCTTACTGCGGAAACAGAACAAAGAAACCCTCCATGGCAAGTGTTTGGCAAAATTCCAAGTAGAATATGGAGTGATTTCTGGCGTTTTCTTAGTAAATTTTAGCAGCAAGCATCACTGCATTTTTGTTGCCATTGATACTGCGTTTTTCTTTTTTGTGTTTAACCCTATTTCTGCAAGTATTCAGTAACTGTTTCTTCTTAACACAGAACCCATTTTCCCTGTTCTTGGCTTCTATAAAAGCAGGACCAACATCATTTCATGCTTGATATATTTATGTGACTAGGCCCTGTATGTTCTATGTCTACCACCGTTACTGAACCAGTCTAAGTTTGGTTAAATGTAATATGCTGAGATATTACATTCTTTGCCTAATGTAGGGTTAAATTAAATATGTGTTTTATCTCCATGAAACTTATCCGAATTCCAGCACCCATTTCATTTTTATTCTTCTTAAGTAAATAGAAACTCCTGCTCCATGTAGTGGCTGAAAATGTGCCAACACATGGTACTCCATATTTTGATAGATTTCGATTCTAAGGACTGATACCAGTTCTCTACTTCTTTAATGACTATCCTAGGAAACAACTTTAGTTTCTAACATTTTTTCTCTATGTTTTGCAAGGCACATGCATCTTGAAAAGCTTGAAAATGATTCTGTAGGTCAAAGTTATATCCTCCTTCAAATCAAGGAATATTGTTCATGTCTAACCATTTGATCTGACTATCTTTCACAAGCCTTGTTGGAATTCTAACTACCTCTATGATGTTAAGCATACTTCAAGTACCAAACATAGGCTCATTGAGGCCTTGATCATGGTGCCTAAAATGCCCTCTACTAGCAATTCATTCATGGCAATGTGGTTCTCTTGAATGTCTACGTCCTTGATCTTTCTTGCCTCGATGGTCACTTTGGTCATTTTGGTCATGTCCATTGTTTCATTCATTTCAATCACTTCCATCATGATCTTACCTTCTATGGTCATAGTTGAAGCTAGAAGAATAAAATGATGATAAAGGAAAAGAGGAAGGAGAACTAGCACCATCAAAATACCTGTTACTACCTCTTGGGTGATCATGATCATACTTCTTGTCGGCATCCTTGTCTTAACTTGCCCCTCCAGATCCTACTTTGTTGTTAGATCCCTTATTACTAGAATTAGGATTATGAACTATGGAGTGTAGATTCTAGTTTCGACCTTCATCATAAAAGTTATAGAGAGGAGCATCATTAAGTGGAAGATCCCCACTAGCTTGTTGGTACAACAAGAATGAAGAATCGTTAAGTCCTTTTCCCTTCAAAAGTTCATAGCACTACTCTAGCTACTGATATTGTAGGCATTGTGCTTTAGTGGGTTGATAATCCCTAGTGTTGACATCTTCCATGATATATTCCCCATTGTGGTCTTGAAGACCATGTCATGCAAGCATTTGATAGAGCATTGCAGGAGCAGCACAATTGGGCAACAAAACAATGTTTCCCTCCATGTCACACCACCATACCTTTTCATTTTGGTGTAAGATGAACATGAATTTTGACACATATGCATCAAAATGAGTATATATAATTCAGTACTATTGAGGCTTTGATGGCTGAGAATTATCAAGTTTGGGTAGAGAAGTGCTCCTGTGAGAAGAAGACATTGTCGATTAGCAAAAGAAAAATCATAGTGTGCTCTAGGAATTTGATATAGTAATTGTAAAACAAGATATATTCTCAAGTTCAATCCAGAAATTTAAATACTTTCACTAGATCCTAGATAGTGCACAAAACAAAAAAAAGGTGCCTGGTAATGGTGCCAATGATGAGCAGCAAGGTACCCCTATGCCCAACCATACGAATCACTAAGGTGTTACAAAAGATCAGATTGAATTCTGTGGACCTATAGTCATCTCATACACTAGTTCCTTTAGGAAATGAAATGGCATTGAGAATGTTTGTTGTCTTTCCAACTACATTTGTGAGGCTCAAGGGTATGGTTTAAATGTAATTGAGGTATATGAATTTTTAACATTTTATGTTTTATGGATGTAATTTCCTACAAAAAAATAAACGATAGAGTAGATTGAAAATAATGTCTATTTCATAGCTAGCTTAACACAAGTAACCATTCCACTTTCCTAGACACATCCTAAACACATATAGCACTATTGGGCTATCAAACATTAAGTGTTGCTAGGTTACCAAGTACTATATGAATGCTCAAAGTGGTTATGCTTGTGTTCATTAATTACTAAAAATAAATTGCATAATAAAATGTATTAAAGTAAAGAACAAGAAAGTAGAATGCATTAAAGAAAATATTAAGGTATTTTCAGTGCTGCAAGGATTGTCAAAACAGTTTATTTTATTTCTATCACACAACTGCACTCAAGTACATTAGTGCTCAAACAAAGAACCATGCATACTTAACACCCCTATAGGCACTTAGAAAATATTCTAACTCTAAGAAAAATAAACTATACAAGCTTCACTACTCTAACTAAGAATGATCCAAAACTGGCTCCAAATGGAAGCCTAAGCATGGTATTTATAGACATGGGGAATATACATTTACATCAAATCTAGGCCCTAATGTCGTGTACATGATGTCATGACCTTGACATCATGTACCTGATGTTATGGCCAACACAAATGGTGGTTCATCAATTGGGTAGGGAAAATTGGACCACATCCTTTCATCTAGCTAATGGTCTGAGACACTTCATTAAGGTGACTCATTGTTGGATGATACATAGATGGATCACCACCACTCATTCCTATTTGTTGCTCTTACTCACACAAGAGCTACTCTTAGATCATGCACATGCATTCTAGGGAAATGCGGGCCTCTGATGTTGTTTCATGACTGGGTGGTGGAGGTGGTGGTCATTGCTTCTTTTCTTGGATGATCTCGGCAAGAACATTATCCTTCATCATCTCTACCCAAGAAGTAAACAAAGCATCTTGGATGATGTCATTTGTGTAGTATGTTATGCCTTCTCTCTTGCATAATTTTTTGATGAGGCATGGGAAGGGGAGTGCCTTCCTTTCAAGTTCATTTTCTTTAAACTACTTCACTATCTCAAGATAGATTAGCTATGGAAGGTTGACTAGGAATCAACTACTTAGACTAGCACATGCATGAGCGAAAAAGGTTGTGATCTTGCTTGACCTTATTGTTGGATTGAGGTGAAAGGTCACAATTTTGAAGCATGCTTGCTCCACTATGGTGAGTGCATCAAGCTCCTTATGATCGACTCCATAACACCACTATGTGCATTCCTTCTTGAAACTAGGATCTACTTGCATGGGGATTTCATCAAAAAAAGTTTGAGTTTCTATTAACCCAAGGACTTCTACAATGGCTTTCACTAAGTAGAACACTGAGATGTTCTTGATTTTCACCATTGAACTAGCTTGCCAATTATTCCAGAACAAGTATGTCTCTCCAATGTGCAACTCCCTACTAGAAGTGATTGTGGACTACATGGGATAGTTCTACAATTGAGTATTAACTTCTAGATGTGTGAACTTCAAGAAAGGTCTAAATTTAAATTCTTGAACTATAGATTTCTAGACCTTCTTATTTACGATCTGCCTAAGGCAAGCTTCTATTAATGTCACCTCAAGGTTTAGTCTAGGTTCAAGTGCATTATCTTGGTGAGACTATTTTGTTGTAGCAACTTCTTGAAAAATCTATCAAATAGTTTCCACTTTGGACTCCCCCTGAAGAGGTCTTGTGGCATGAATCTCTACATGCTCATGGGGTTGTTCTTTACATCTTCCCATTCTTGGTTGTTTGTCCATTGGTTGGGACAGTCCTCCTTCCTCTGTGTGTTTTCTATTAGGTGTTATCTACAGTCAAAACATAACCAAGGATTAGCATTCAATGTGTAACTTACAACATGTAAGTACATTTCTCATTGGGTAGTTACACTTTAGGATAAGTTTAGACCATGTCAAATTGATGATTTTTAACTTATAATGTTACCAAAGCTTGTTGGAAAGGTTAAACTCTCATAATTTGATCTTTTAATGTTGGTTTCTTGTTAAACCTTTATGGAAGTTAGAAATTTTTTCAAAAAACTTTTTATCAAAAACTTAAGGTTTGTGGTCCCCATGATGAAGAGCTTACCTCTAGTAGCTAGAAGGTCAAAGAACAAAGTGAATCAAAGAAACAATTAGGAAGATATGGCACTTGGAAGGTTCTAGGCTCTAAAAAATTCAAAAGATCCCTCTTTATTTATGAAAAAATGCTAAGTGTTATCACCTATTTATACGTTGGTGGACCCTTGCCCCGACCTGTTTATGAAGCCTATGTCTAAAATTTTTTCACTTGAATATCTTGAAAAATACGAGTTTTCTTATGAATTTGGAATCTATGGAGAGTCAAAAAACCTATGAACATGATGAAAACATTAGAAGAGGATTTTATAGTTCACAAAAATGGAAATTTTGATTATGAAATTTTAGAGAAAAATTCTTTAAGAAGTGCATAGTTGGATGCATCAATGGGGCACACAAAAGATAAGGAACTTAACTAATTCAACAAAGATATATGGAAGTGGATCCTCCCCATAACAAGCTCATGCCATTTTTTCCTTTGCATAACCTGAACCAAGGAGTCCACAGGTTCCATAGTTGATTAATGATGATGAAAAGTTAAAGATCAAATTTGGAAGAATCTAGTTAAGAATTTTGACACTTCAAGCTAAGAAATTGAATAGGAACATGGGCAACTAGTAGTGAGCTAATTTATAGAAAGCGTTGGTGAATGAGAGAGAATGGAATAAAATTCTGAATCGTGGTCACATGAAGTCCCTTGTGGATTCTATGGTTAAATGACTAGATAAACTTCATCCTTAGTCTAGAGCAAAATCAACCACTTTTAGTGACTTCATCACTATAGGACCCAACCACTTCCTTGAAACACAAGAATGCTTCCATAGATCAATCACCATTCCTTATTAGAGAACAAAAGGAAGTAGGAAGGGAGAAAGCACCTTAGCGAGAGGAGACCTTTAGGCATGGTTAACATATATTTATAGTCTTATTACTAGTTTTTGTAGTTCATTATTTTGTCTAAGGGATGTGCTTTGAATTTCCATCATGTTTGCTTTTTTGATTTTTTTGAATTTTATGTTTTTATAGATTTTTGGATGGGAACCACACCATGCAAAGACTTATTCAACTTCCTATTATTGGTCAACATAGAATGGTAAGAAATCCATGAAAACCACAATTGCACTCAAGCAAGTAGAAAGGTATAAAGGGTATTGAATCCCCTTAAATTCACAACCTTTTCAAACCTTTAAATCCTTCCCATGTTTTGAAAATACCAATGTCACAAAGTTTGTTCAAGTTTTATTAATGAAAAAAGGACCTCATGCTTCCAAAACTAGGAAAACCATAGATTTGGTGGATAGGTGGGTGATGTGGACTCACTACCTATTCCATGAAAAAGAAACTTTTTCTTACTCATTAGTCATCAAAATTTAAAAATAGAAACTAGAAATTAGCAAAAAAACACATTAAGTACAAACCACCATTAGCAAACAGCTATAGCATCAATGTGTCCTATTGGCAACAAAGCATTTTTATTAGAAAAATAATAAGAAATTTCTCTGAAAATAAAATAAAATATAGAAGAAATTGTAAAATATCCAAGACAGATAAAATGTACTAATAATTTTGTAAAACAAAAATTGGAAAAATAATTATGTGTAAAACAAAAATGTATAAAAATAAAGAAAGTGTAAAATAAAAAGTCTAAAAACTAACACAAAGTGTAAAATAGAACATTTTGAAATGAAAAGGTAGAAAAACTAAGGATCCACTTTAATAATTAGTATGGATGGCCATCTCCCCCATGATTAAATTAAATGGAGAAGATCCAAAAAATTGAGCGAGATTGTCCATCTGAGGAGGTGCTGCTTTCACTAGCTTGCTTGGGCTTATGGAAAGGTTTGACTTGTTGTGTGTTGATAAAATACTTCTTCTTTGGACCCTTAGGTTTCTAAATTAACATGGCCCTAGAAAGAAAATTTTTATAAATAATGTAAGGCCCTTTCCAGAATTTTTGGAACTTAGTTCATTGAGGTATGTGTGTGGGGTTCTAGTAAAGGACCTTGTCTCCAGGTTTAAATTTTACTTTCCTTATCCTAAGGTCATGGTGCTTTTTGTTAAATTATTTATGTACTTCATTAAAAGATATGGCTACCAATTAATTCTCATCTAGCACATTATGGTTGATCAATCTTTATTTTTGTGCTAGGCTAAGGTCAAGCTCAAGGTCACATGTTATTGAAAGTGTACAGAGTTTGAACTAAATAAGAAGAGTTGGAAGTTTTCTGTACACCAGTTGATAAGGAGAGTAGCCTATAGGGAGTTTCCATGTTAAGCAGTATGCCTAGAGGACATCATTAAGTTTTTTTCTCTAGTCTCTCCTATATTTGCTAATTGTTCTAGTTAAGATCTTGATGACCTTCCTATTGGTAACCTTTGCTTGACTATTGGCTTGGGGTTGGTAGGGTGTTGTTAGTTTATGTTCAACCCCCAATTGTTACATGAGCTTGCAAAAAGTAGCACCTATAAAATGAGTACCATTATTAGAAATTAGTGCACATGGCACTTCAAATATTTTTACAATATTCTATTGTACAAACTATGCAATAATGAAAGATATACAGTCAGTGATGGCTACTAATTCTATCCATTTTATACAATAGACAACAACATCTATTATATATGTCTTTCTATTTGAGATGGGCATGATGGGATCCATAAAGTCTATGCCCCAAATATCGAAGGGTTCAAGTGGTTGGATCCACTACTAAGGCTCCTCCATTCGAGTGGTCATCTCACCATCTTGTTGATAGCATTTATAATAGCAGATGAATTGGTGGCAATCCCTGAAGATTTTTGGCCAATAATACCCTACCATCAAGATCTTAATGGCTATGTATCTCCCTACATAGTGATCCATAGAAGTGCCCTCATGAGAATCTTAGAGAATGTAGAGTTTATCAACATTAGGGATACATCAATGAACCAAGCCATTGACACATACCTTGTAAATATGTTCATTGATTTTCATGAATTGTTTGGTCTGATGATGAAACTATTGTTTCTTTTGATGATCCAAAACTTGTGGCATCTCCTAAATAAGAAGATAAATGAGGATGTCATAATGCCATTTTCATTCACCATGAACTTTTTCATTTATTGCATCAATAAAGAGGAGTTCATCAGGAAATTAATCAGAAAGCATGCTCTTCTCCTCTTTGTTGTTCCATCGTAACTGAGACACGTGATTAGCGATCATGTTCTCAGTTTCCTTTCAATATACCATTCTAAGATCAAACTCCTATATGATCACCAGACACCATATGACATGAGGACTCATTAGTTTATTCATTAGGAAGTGAATGACACTATGATTAATGTGCACAAGTACGTTGTATCTAAGCACATAGTGCTTAAATTTCTCCAAAGAATACACCATCGCCATTAGCTTTTTCTCTATTATGGTGTAGTTATGTTGTGGATCCACAATGCTTCAGCTTTCACAGTGGATATAATAAGGATGTTTATGATTATCCAAATATATGAGCACAACTCCCAAAGCATCATTTGATGCATCCATTATGATGTGGAATGGTCAGGATTAATCTGGTGCTCATAGAATTGGAGTTTTTATAAGCTTCTTCTTAAGTTATTGGAATGTCTTTTTACATTCTCCAGTCTATACAAATAGAGCATCTTTCTTTGTAAGCTCCACCAACAGTTTAACAATCTTAGAGAAATTCTCTATAAAGTGTAAGTAGTAGCTAGTGTGTTTAAGGAATAACCAAACATCCTTAACAATTTTTAGTTGGTGAGTTATTCCTTGGATGATCCTAATCTTTTTAGGGTCCATCTCAATCCATATTGTGAGATTCTATTCCCAAACACAATTCCCTTTGGGACCATGAGATGGCTCTTTTGCCAATTGAGCAAACAATTGGTCTTCACACATCTTTTAAGCACTTACTCAAGGCAATATAGGGCTTGCTCAAATGTAGCACCATTGGTGGATAATTCATCCATGAAAACTTCCACCTTGCTACCAATCTACTGCTAAAAAATAGGAAGGACAAGGCATTGGAATATTTCAAGGAAACTGCATAAACCAAAAGGCATCTTTTTGTATGCAAAAGTTTCCCAAAGACCTATGAATGGTGTTTTGGCCTAATCCTATAATGTAATCTAAATTTTGTTATAGCCATTATAATAATCTAGAAAGCTATAATAATAACACCTAGATATAGTATCCAACACTTGATCTACAAATGACAATGGAAAATGATCATTGTAGGTTGCCATGTTTAACAACCTAAAGTTAATATAGACTTGCCACTTGCCACCTTTCTTTGACACAATTACAAGTGGGCTAACCTACTTGATATCCATAATTGAATAGATGAACCTCACCTTATGAAGTTGTTCAATTTCCTCTTTGATGATCTGCATCAATTTAGGGTTCAACTGCCACTACAGCTACCTCTTTAGCTTTATGGATGAATTAGTATAGATGTGATATTAGCATAGCCTAGGATCAATTGTATTAATTTCAAGATATGATGAAGTAAAATATTGTTAGCCATTACTTAATCACATTCAATAACATTTATTATTACCAGCTTACCATTATTTAGGAATGCATAGTACATGCCGACAAGTAGAGCTTTCAACTCTAAGGGCTCATGTTTAAAATTTTTATGGATTTCCAACTCTCCCCAATAAGTACCATTAGGTTCATCATCAGATAGTTGGCAATGCACTTTCTCTAGCTCATCCATGCTTTCAACATAGGCATAAGTTAGGTTCTTAGTTGGTTCCATGCAAAGTATGCTACTTTCAAGATTAGCTATCAGCCACTGGGTACCCTCCTATTTTGTGATTCCTACATATAGGAACTTCTAGATTTTAGATTCATATGCATACTATCTACATGCTTTGATTGATATACTTTTGATAGACCATAATTTCTACACACAGCTTCACTGTGTATTACTACACATGATGCATGAAAATCTATTCTTCTTAATCTTTCCAAAAGCATTTTCCTTGGAAATTTCCTAGGAAAGATCTCTAATATCCATTCATGCATCAACAATGCTTAACCAAGTCCTTCCCATAATGATTGGAAAGTCCCCCTTGTAATTATCAACCTTGATCACCAGAAAATCAACATGATAGGACCACCCACAAATACTAATGATAAAAGTCCTGAATCAAGAAGAGCCTTGCATGGCTCATTTCTAGTGATCTACAAGTAGATGAGGGGACTTCTAGGATCAACTCTTCTCTTAAGAAGGTTTCCAACCTTGATCCAATTGGAGATAGCATGGGTTAACATTACTATGCAAATCTTGGAAGGTGTTTGGTTTGAAGGGTTCTTGAAAGGAATAGATGTAGAAGATGAAGGAGACATAGGGCAATCAGCCACATAAGTCAGTGAGGGCTTTGTAGGGATATTAGTTCAGAACAGTGACCTCTTCTTGTGTCTAGGCTCTGAACCACTTGACAGAGAACACAGTTGTAAGTTATTAGACCTCATAGCATTACAATGTTGTAGCTACATGGAAATCTCACCCTGCATAGATGGAGTATATGTTAATTAGGTTGAGGATGAATGGATAGGTGCTAAAAGATGAGGAGGGTGATAAGGGCATGGGGATTCCCCTTTAGGAGATGAAGAATGAATTTTTTAATACTTTAGAGGGTACTAGTGATGTTGGAATGAGGGGGAAGTGAAAGAGTCATGCAGAGACATGGATTGCTAAACATAGTACCCATATGGATCTAGCTACTTATAAGGGTACTACTACCTTGGTGGTGGCATCCCCCATGATTGTTGATGTTGCAATTGCTAATACTACTCATATGGTTGTGGTGGAGCCCCACTTAGATAATAAGCTTGTTGTTGGTGGAATTTCCTGAGATTTCCTTGAGGATAAGATGATCTTTTGGGTGCTTGTCTTCTTGCTAGCATAGGATTTAGAGCATACACCCTAGACTCCTGTAAGTGTGACATAACAGGGCAACATCCCTTAGGATGTTCATATTTGTAGATGTCACATCCACCACCATCATCTAATTTTGACTTCCAAAACCTCTTTTTCTATAGAAATTTTGTCCTTACCCCCTAGGTGGCCATGTTTAGGTTCCCTTATTTTCTTGCAATCACTATCACTAACTTTCTCTTTGGATTCTTCTACAATATTTAGAGTAGTTTGGAATTTTTCATCTAAATATTGCTACATTTTATCCACCTTGGCCAAAATTTGAAAGATAGATTTTTGAATCAGCATGATTTTTCAGTTCATCAAGTGGTGCCTCCTCTTCACTGTCATAGAATTAGACCTCCCTTATTCTAATGGAAGGGTCCTAGTTATATTCTTTAACACCTTAATGTTTCCTCAATTCTTCTTCTTCTTTTGCAACCTGCTTAATGAGCCTTTGAATTTGATGGGCTTAAAGTTCTGACAATCTCCCTTGGGCATAGGCCCCAAGGGTTCTCCTCATTTCTAATCAAAGCCCATTGATGAGTGGCGAGGTACCCCTATACTCAACCATACAAAATGAGTGTAGCATGCATGATTTGGTTGAACTCCATAGACGGACTAGTTGTGGCACATAGATAGTTATCCTTAGGTCGCAGTTCGCTGTCTTCCCACCTGGACTAGTATTGTATATTTTTCATGTATGGTTTAGTCCAGATGAGGTGTATGATATGTTCCTAATTCTAACGCTACTCCTAAGGATAGTGAAAAATAATATTAACTAATCTAAGCTAGGAGGAAAAGGGTAAGAGAATCTAATCTAGCCTAAGTGCGACGAGCAATCAATTCCTTGATCAACCATACACATCTTGGACCTCGTGCACGACTACCACTACGATTACTAAGCATAGATCCTAGGTACGCCAATGGGCTACCAAGTAGTCACACTTAAATGCTCGAAACCAAGTTGTACTCATTCCGCGTTGCGATGAGTAATCAATTCCTTGACTAACCGTACACATCCTTAGATGCTCATAATCAAGTCATACTCACATTGCATTCTAGGAGNTACAATTACATTCACCACACTATGGGCAGACACAGGAAAAATAATCTATCTCTGGAGTGGTCAAACTACCAGAGCTTCGCTACTTCTAACTCCTAATACTTGTACAAGGGAGAGCCACATCTTATTTATAGATATGGCAGCAGGCTACGATATCATGTACGTGATATCGTAGGGAAGACGCGAGATCGTGTACGTGATATCGCGGGGGATGCGATATCGCGGCTAACGTGATATCACGTATGCAATATTGTGGCCTATGTGAATCGTGTCTCATCACCCATCTATGATAGGGACAAGCTACTCCTATCTATAATGACCATGGTGAAGACATTTGTGCAAAAGAGAGTAATACCTACCAATGGCTACATCCAAAGGTTCATGTATTTCTTGATGCTAGCCTTGGATTTTCTTTCTCAAATTGGACACTCTGGAGTACATCTGATATTTTTCATTGAATAGCTCAAGCATCGTACTACATTTGTGAATTGATTCTAGCTCCAAAGAATGGTACCAACTTTCTGCTTTTTTGTGAGTATCCTATGAAATAGCTTAAGTTTTTTCCAATTTTTCTTTATGTTCTAAAAGGCATAGGCATCATGAAAGGCTTGAATATGGGTCTATAGATCTAAGTTATATTTCCCCTCAAACATAGGGATATTGTTCATATCCAACCTCTTGATTCTACTATCTTTCACATGCCTAGTTGGAATTCTAACTACCTTTGTAATGTCTAACATGATTCGAGTTACAAGAAAAAGCTTATCATCATCATGATTTTGATGATGGATATGATGTCCTCTACTACCTCTTCAATCATGGTGGGGCCTACAATCATTTTCCTATTATTCACCTCTATCACGGTTTCTTCCCTTGTGGTTTTAATTAGATTCAAAGGAGGAGGAGGAAGATGCAAATGAAGAGGGTGAAAAGGAAGAAGGACTACCACCACCATGATGTCTGCCACCTCCTCTCCACTTTTCATGGACATGATCATTAGGTTTATCATCATAATTATGCTTGTTAGAGCCCCTACCTTAACTGCCACTTTTTCTTGAACCTAGATTGTTGATAGTGGACTGTAGATTTGGGTTCATGCCTACTTCACCAAAGTTAAGGGATGGAGAATCTTCATGTTGAAAAGCCCCAAAGGGAGGATCCTCATTGTATTTTTAATTCAATAGGAATAAGGGGTTAGTGAACTATTTCCCCTTTGTAACTTCATGACACTTCTCCTAGTGACAATATCTTTTATGTTGTGTTTCAATTAAATGGTAGTCCTAATAGTCATGGTCCTGCATAACATATTCCTCATGAAGATCCTAGATGTCCAACCTCTCAAGAGTTTGGAGTAGCATTTTAGGAACAAATTAGTTGGATGGGGATACAATGTTATCCTCCATGTCTCTCCACCAGAGCTGTTCATCCTAATGCAAGATGAAAATGGAATTAGGTACAAACTCATCTAGATAAGTGCACACCACTTTGAATTCTTAGGATACTAATAGTCTTGATTCATCATGCCTGTGAGAATAAGACATTTTAGATTAGAAGAAAAATTTAGTGTGCTCTAATTATAATTATTATTTTTATTTTTTAAATGATTATGACTTTAATTTTTTTTCCAATGATCTTAAATAATTTTCACTAAGTCCTAGATAGTACACGTATTAAACTACAAGTCCTTAGCTACATTGTCAATGATGAACATTGAGTAGATCCTACATCCAACCATACAAATCACTAAGCATTCACATACGATCTAATCGATTCTATGGACCTATAACCTTCTAAGTACCTGGTCTCTAGGAAGTGAAACTAACCATCATAATTGTTATCTTCTGAATTATACTCATGAAATGAAAAGGTATGATTAAGCGCAACTGAGGCATATAATTTTTATCATTTTTTTTGTTTTATGTTCTAAGTTACCTAAGAATAAAGAATGATGAATAAACTAATTTAATTGCTAATTTAATCGAACTAGATAACATTTAACTAATCCTAACATAAGCATATGTTTCCACTTGCCATACACATCCTGAACACATTTAATGCTACTGAGTTACCAAACATTAAACATTACTAAGATTACCAAGTGTCAAGAATTTTCTCGAAGTGGTCATACTTATGTACTTAATTAATTGTTATATAATCTAGCTGAATTAAATACTTGCTTGCTTAAAGCATTAAAGAAAATTTCTTAAAATATTAAATGCATAGAGGAAATAATTAATCCATTTTGAAGGGTTGCAAGGTTTATTAGAAAGCTCATCTTTTTTGTTGCACACACTGCAGTTCTCAGATACAAAAATGCTTGAATAAAGATCCTTAAACTCTTTGACACCTACTACATGCACTTAGAAAAATGTTCCAAGTTCTAAAAGAAAGACCACTACAGCTTTGCTACAACTTATGAAAGGAATGTCATAAGTGCAGCTAGTGAACATGCATTTATAGGTAAAAGAGGGAGCCTTGTTGATGGGTAGACATCAATGAGTTAAACCCTACATTAATGGAATCAAGTTGATGAGATCCTATGGATGGGGTTACATCGACAACATCTTATCGATGCAACCAACCATGACACTTCATCATACATTTATGCTTTATTATGCACATCTAGTCATACATCTTTTATTTTTGTTATGGATATTTGATTATATAATACTCTGTTCATGGAGTAATTTTAACTTGAGGTTTACCCAAAATATATTCCCTGTTACCATTTATCATTAAACTAGTGTTTGAAGACTAGTTTTAATTATAATTAAATATTGAATAAATCAACTTTATTAAGAAAGTAGCTTAAGATGATTTCCTACCAAAAATCTAACCTTACCAATATGTCCAAGATATTCAAAAACATAGATTTTGATCTTTGATTCAGTAGAATGAGTTACAATTTTCAAGATATCATATTTTCTAATTTGCTAAAATATTGTAAAAATTTTAGCATTTGAATTGGACTATGATAAGTGAAGCTTAGGTGAGATTTCAACATACGATTAGGTAGAGCACTTGATGAGGATCCTATAGGTTCAAATGGAATTTGATTTGGAGTCCTTATGTCTATTATGAGAGGTAATAGTGAAGAGAGGAAAAAGGGGAAATGAACTTATGAAAATGAAAATGATAAAAAAGAAGTTAAAAATCAAAATTTTCAAAAAAGTAAAGTTCAACGTTGAATTTTAAGCATGTTCATGAGCTTTTTTTGTAAAGCATGTGTATATGATTTATTTTGTAACATAAAGAATATGTTAAAACTTTATTTTCATTGCCTCTACAATGTGTTTTTCCTCTATCTTACCACTCTTATTTTCTACCACCATTTTTTGCATAATTATCATTTTTTCAAAATCATGTCCCATCACATTTTTCTAAAAGACATTTGTTTGCCCTTTCTTATTCATTTTGAAGCCTGTTTGAGCTTGATTTATTTTATTCTTCCCCTTATAAATAGGCAATATTCTTAGATACATCTCATCATAGTACGATGGATTAAGCAAAGCAAAGAAAAATTGGGAATGATAAGGAAAAAAGGAAGACACTACAAATATTTTGGAAGCTCTACTAGCAGAAGTAAGAAAGATTATTTTAATTTTCTCTTCATATGGCTATGTTTTTCTTTCTGGATTTTATGTTCCTCCTCTCTACTTTCTACTTTTCTTCTACGATTTTCATTATTATGTTGAAATTCTACATATATTTTTGTCATTTTTAGCTTTTTTGGTGAATTTCTACAATTATGGAAACTTTGCCCAACCTACTATGAATATTTAGGAACTACTCATGACATAAAGATGATTTTGCGAGAATTTCATGGAAGTTTTGGTTGTCACAAATTTTTCTATTTGGAAATCATTTGTGAAATTTTGGCTATCATGGATTTGGCTATTTTGGAAATCATTTGGATTTTATAATAAAATAATAATATTTGTATGACCATTTATGCTTGGTTGTAGGAGGTGCGAATCTTTTAGTTGCCCCCATCTACATGGAGTAGAGTGTTCTTTAGTAGGACCCACTCCATAGGAACATAGGTTGTTGGATGGATTTCCTCCACTAGATTTTGATTTGTAAGTTCATATGAAAATATGGATTTAGCTGAGATTATGAAATTAAGTAGTTGAGCCTAGTGGAGCTGAGGTGAGGCATAGTTAAGACCTATCCTTTCAATAATACGTGTGCCTCAGCTGTTGAGGATGTTAGTAATGAGGGTATTGCCAAGACTAAACCATGAATGACTTGTTTGAAGTCATAAGGATAATTCGATGATAGTAGTGATTTTATTATAAGAGCTATTGGTGAGTTTCTTTAGCAATGAAGATAACTAAGACCTAGTCTTTGAAGATGCTTAGTTAAAATATACATTCTTTGGATTTTTTAGATAAATTTGTGATATCTTTGAACATTAAGATAATTTAAAGGATAATTTGATGATAGTAGTGAGGTTATTTCAAGACTTGATGATTCTTTTTGGAAGTGAAAATAACTAGGACCTATCCTTTAGAGATGCCTGGGTAAAATATACATTCTCTGGATCTTTGGATTTCTTTTGGATATTTGGATTTCTTTTGGATGTTTGAAAAAAGTGTAGCATTTTTAGACTTGGAGACATTTTTGAATATTTTATTGAAAATATTTATCTTGCCCATAACTTGGGATTGTTGGCCTAGAAAATTTATGCACCATGAAGAAGGAAATATAATAACCTTTCTTATTTGAGAGGTTTTGACTCTTATTCAAAACCAGTTGGACTCTTTAGCCGATTTTTGATAATCCACTACCCACGGTGTTGTTTATTTTGCCAATATTAATAAGGTAGTATTCTTTCTTGTGGTAAATAATCCATCTCTTTTTTATTCCAACCTTCACTCAAGAAAATATCTTGGTACTTTAACTTACTTTCCAAGAAGGCTTAAATCATCAACATTATTTACCAAGCTTTCTTCTCCAAGAATACCCATTACTCACAATACTAAACTGCAAATTTACAACTAGGGATTTTTCTCATATTTTGAACAAAATATTCCAACTACTCCATGTAATGGCCAAATGTGCCAACATTTCTGCTCCTCTTTTTCAAGACTAAACATACTAAAATTTCACTAAATTCTTACAATTGAATAGAAATATTTTTTGAGGAAAATTCTCATTTAACATAAGGTGTAATGGGACAAAAACCTCGTTCCTAATTAGAATCAAACTATACACAACAAACTATACATTATCAAGTCCTTCATAGGCTATTCTTAGGGTGGAAACTAAATTGTGAGGGTTACCCTAGTGGGAATCCTCATCTCTCTAACTATTTCATAGGAAATCTCTGATGTAATGTAGGCGGTCTTGTTGTTCTCTAGCTTGGTAGAGCTCTCATCTTGATCTACTAGAGCTTTCTCTTCAGCACTTTTCTTTTTCATTAAGTCCTTCATTTTCCTCTCGGTAGACAAAAGCTTCTCCCCATCCCCATGATGATTCCTCATAGTTTGGTGGTTCTTCTTCTTTTTCTTCTTCTTTGGAGCAATCTTGATATCACCCCCAAACATTGGACTCTATATCCAATCCTCTAGTAAGAAAGGAAAATTCATCGGATAACCAAGCCATAAAAGGGCACTCCTTTGGAGCTCCACAAGATCTAGCCTTTAGATAAGCCTTCAATACATGCTCAGGGCAACATCCCATCACATATGGAATAAAAGGCTTTCTAATTGCTCTCTCAAACTCCATTAGCTGTCTCTAACCTTCACTACTAAACTTGAAATGAAAGATGATGAAATCTTAAGCAATATAACCCTCTTTTTATAGGTGCTAAAATGTTTAACTTCCATCCAACTGTCTTCAACCAAGCTTCCTTCTTTCTAGGCATTCAAACCATTTGTCACAACCCTCACTAAGTGGTGGATGAGTCACCTTCCCCACTTGTCAAACTTGTAGAATTCCACTTGTTTCATTTGTATGCTTCCACTTGCCCCATTTGAAGGAAAGATAATGTTTCAAATATAAATAAAGCATAATTAAATATAATAATGGACACTATACTCCTAGTAATATTTACATAATACTATATACATATACTATTTAGTGTAATGACACTTTCAAGTTGTATGCAATGGTCCCAAATAAGGTTTTATATGGAAAACATTATATGGAAATTGTACTTCTATGCCATCCAAGGTTGATAATTTGTAAGTATCCTTTGATAATTGCTTTGTAATTTGAAAGGGACCAATCCATGTTGGTGTAAACTTATTTGGTTTCTTCATATTCCATAACAAGACAAGGTCTCCTATCTTGAAAGTTATTTTTAGAGCTTTCCTATCAAACCATGTTTTAACTTGAGAGGTATTCTATAACAAATTATCCCTTGTTTTATCTACTTCAGCTTCTCTTTTAATAAGCAAAGTCATGAAACTTCTAT